>JAJMAG010000102.1:0-45612 GCA_030564905.1 Geotrichum fermentans
CCACCCCCCTCCCCTTCCCTCTTTCATTTTCACATTATAAGCGCACATGATAATTAACTCTCTCACCGTCGGCTGTCAAAAGTTGGGCAACTTTCCATCGTGACTGCTTGTAGCGATGTAATAGAAGCAGCAGCAGCAGCCATGGGTACTAGAGTGAGAGTCTTCTTTAGTGCCCGATTCGATGTGAATCTGCTTTCTATTCCAACCAGGCCCACCCCACCCGTGCCATCAGCGACACTGACGAACCTTCTGTTTTTTAATGGCAGAGGATTTCAGTTTCGTTACCAAATCTGAAGGCTCTCTATCTTGTATATAAGAGGGATAGGAAATAGCAAGTCGTCCACGCTCTGAATATCAAATAATTTTTTGCTCACGCAATGTTATACAACTTGAATGTCACACCGTTTATAGTACACATCTTTCGTCAAGACAAATTCATTGAAACTTTTCCTACTATTTTAAATATACACAGAGTTTCTACTTGAAGGGTCGATCTGACGAAAGAAAAATAAAAAAATAAAAAAAAATAAAGTGTTTTGATCTTACTCAGTCCATCCAAGAGCAGCAAGTTCCTTTCTAATAGTCTCTTCAGTGTGAATCTTCTTGACCTGAGTATCCTCCAACTTATCGCCATTGACTTGGCGAGCCTTGAGGTCCTGGATAGCACGCAGCTTCTTGTGCAAAGAACGAATCTTCTTTTCGTCGGCAGAGATGGGGTTCTCAGGCGCAGCGGGAGCAGCCTCAGGCGTAGGGGCAGCCTCAGGCGCAGGCGAACTGGACTCGCTCTTCACCTTTTCATCTCCGGTGCCTGCTGCAGCAGCGGCAGCGGCCTCGTTGGCCTTCTTGTTTTCTCTCTTCTTTCTATTCTTCAAGGCTGCCTTAGAAAGGACAGGCGCAGGAGCTTGAGCAGCTTGTTCCCGCTGGAACAACGAAGTGGGTGCAACAACACTAGGAGCTCCCACCCGATTACGAGCGTGGGGAGGAACGTAAGCTCCAGCAGGCTTAGTCTTGGCAGGAGCGCCAGACTTAGTGGCATGGGCCTTGGCAGCAGAGGGATGAGCCTCGGGAGCAGGAGATAAAGTTCTGATGGGATAGAGCGTAGCCTCCTGAGGTCTCCAAGAGGCAGCAAAGAGCTCAGTATACTCCTTCCAGTAAATGAGCTTACCTGAGTAATGCCACAGTTTGATTCCGTTGTCAACACGGAGTCTGGGGGCAGTAGTAGCCGTCAAAATAAAACGTCCATCGGGCGACCACTCGCAGTGAGAAGTGTTGGCAGCCTCAAACGTTGAGACCTTTGCAAATTGCTTCTGACGGTCGTAAACCTCGACTGTACCCTGCAAGTTGCCAAAGCCAGCAACCATAATAAACCTGGCATGTGGAGAAAAGGACAAGAAGTTTCGGGGAGCAAGAGGAAACGAATGAACGATATTTCCACGCGCATCAAAAATCGTGGTCTTTGCGGGCATGAAGCCATACACAACACCAAACTCACGAGAATTGGGAGACCAGGTGAAATCATGGATAGTTCCCTCTTTGTCGAGCTGGATGCGAGAATCGTAGGAACCAGCAATGCCAAGAAGGTAGAGATTCGTTTCTCCGTAGTAACTCTTGCCGGACTTATCGACCTCAGTCGATCCAAGGACCAACAGCGCAGTACCTAACTTGTTCCACTTCATTTGAGCAGTTTCAGCCTTGAAGAAGGTCTTTTGAGAAACCGGTTGACGGAAGTTAGGGATTTGGTAAACACGCACACTGGCGGGTCTAGAGCTAATCTCAGGAATGAACACAGCAACGCTGTAGTTCTGGCCAGGACTTAATGAAAAGGTGGTGCATCCTTCAGCCTTCAGGCGAGTCCATGAGGACTTGAAGTTAGTGGTCTCATAGAATTCAATCTCGTTCTTGACCAATCTAGCGCAGTATTTCTCATCGAAGGAAAACTGCAATTGCCATCCACTTAGGCCCTTTTGAGTGAAGGCACGGATAAACTCTCCGGTGGTGGAATTCCACAGACGCAAGTTAGGAGCAAAGTTACCGGATTCCTCATCTCGCTTAGGACGCTCCCAGGACATTATGTAGCTGCCACGGGGAGAAAAGGCAATCTCCAAAATGTTAGCTGCATCTATGGTCTGGACCAAAGCTCCAGTATCCGGATCAACAATTGTGATGCTGCCTCGGTTAGAATTAAGAACCAACAATTAGGGAAAGCCTGGACATACCTTTTATCTGTGGCACTAGCAAAATATTTGCCATTTGGCGAGTAGATTGAACATCTCACACCATCGGTAGGTCTAGTTTTGAAGTCAGTAAAGATATCAGTGTACCGTATAGATGAAACTTACATCGACGCACTATCCAGAGTCTTAAAGTCAGGACTGGCCTTCCAGAGAGACACAGACTTAGGTATCCGAGCTAAAGAAAGTTAGCTCAAAAAAAGTGTCCCAGCCTAGAAGGTATATAAACACATACCAAAGTATTGAGTGTTAGGGGCCATCTTGGGGGAGTGTTTTTTTCTTTTCTATTCAGAAATTGCTAATAGAAAGGAAATGTATAAATCCAGGATGCGGGCGAGCCGTTTCTAGCTTAATAAATAATGAAAAGGAAGAGATGGCCGAAAAAAAAGAGGATATATTTCGAGTCAAGAAAGTCCAGCAAAAGGGATGACAGCGATATCGAGGATTCAAGTATCAAGCGCGTGCCAAACAAAAAATAATTGGTGGAGGGAGAGCTTTAACAAAGTGTCTATTGTGATACTGGTGAAAGTATACAAAGGGGGAAAAAAACCTTCTATTTTTTTGCAGGGAAAGTTGCTCCTAAAAATCGATAGATTCGGCGACCTCTGGTGCTGTTTCCTAATGTTGGATCGAGTGAATGTGACAACCGATGGTGATACTGCGACGGGTAGAAGTGAAGCAAAGTGAAAGGTTTTTTTTTTGTTCCGTGTGAAAAAAAAAAAAAAAATTGATTATGCAATAATTTAGTATATGTTACATAAGATCATAGAACTGGCACCTGGCTCACTACGTAGAACAGAAGGTAGGCATTGGCTTTAAGAACGTTAGCAGACGATATGGTGTTGACCATGGCATCATCAAAATAAAACCACTAGCAACGTTAGTATATCTATTCAAGTTAAGGCTGTGGGGAGGGGGGAAACGTACTCTGCCAGAGCTAGCTTTCATCATGCAAGTATAATGTCCAGTATTGAGGGATCCTTGATGGCATATCACCCCAAAAAGTTCGTATTTTAGTGACTGTGAACTGTCGCCCGCAGTATATTTATTCATATCCAGAACAAGCGGGAAGTTGACCTGAGTTTCGATCTTACTGGAAGATCCAGAATGAGAAAATCTCTATAATCAAAGTATTAGTATCAGCGAATCTCGAAGTGTGATATTTCAAAAGAGACTTACCTTGAGTTGAATGCTGAGAACCGACGGGAGTCTGCGAATAGAAAGTCTTTTTTGAATAGGTCGTTTTGCGTTGCACACATTACACTTGAACGTGGCCTCCAGCGTTTCGCCAGCCGTGAAACGATCCAGGCACTGCTCAAGTGTAACGCTTTTAGGAGGCATGGCCTTCGGGACTGTTTTCCCGGCTACAGGCTGGCGAGGTATACCATGGTCAGTGAGGTTGCCAATCTCAAGGGAAAGGTCCATCATTGGATCACAGACGGTGCTTGAGACTGTACCGCAAGTCTGGCACGTAATTTTGCTTTCTAGCTCGCCGCAGAAAGTCCTGTGACTGATGCACCCACAGCTTTGAATGTTGACGTCTTCTCGTTCACGGCGGGCGGATGGAAGGCATCCTTCAGGCATTCCAACTCGAGAAAGGTGTCGAGCGGTCCCATCGGCCAATACCTGAGAATCGTAGTGAGTAGCATGTAGCTCGTTCAAGACCATTTGTAGAAACTCGTGCGCGTCCTGTTCGGAGTAACCAGCAAGAGACTTTTTGACTCTCCAGGATGCCGTTAAGAGATTGGTAGGTCCGAATCCTGCGACTGAAGAAGAAGAGTAAAATTCTGCAAAAACATCGTCCAAGGCACACGCAAGACAGCTGGACGAAGGATTTTGCACTTCTGGAGTGCCATCTGCTGTACCTCTCTCGCTTTCTCCATCCCTTCGAATTCCAAGACTATTCGAGTTATTAGGAACAGCATTGCCACATCTTAGTCCCTTCTCGTGTCCACCCGCCAAATAGAAATTGCGAACTAGCGGGTTATGTATAAGGGACTGGAAGATTACAGACATGAAGCACGTAGCTCCCATATTGTAGAATCCCCTCAGCGCCGAAGTTGCTTGGTAGGGCGGCAGGGCTGCCTTGTTTTCAACAATCTGGCTTGCAACGCTATTGCTATCGTGGCTCCTGCTGAGCGCACCCGATGGAATATCTTCAATAACACCTAATGCCAAAAATTGCTGGATTTTTCGCAGTCGGACTTCTTCAAACTGGTCGTTGTAAACATAGTTCTTACAGCTCCCACAATAGAGTAGACCTTCACATCCTATAGCCAAGTCTGTTCCCAAGCTATGCCTTGTGCTCGCTGTATGGACTTGGGTAAAATGAGAAATGCAGCCCACGTATGGGCATTCGAGACAAACAATGGACGTTGATTCTGGCGATTGGCATGTTTCGCACACACTCATGAACCTTGGTGGTTTATGCCTCTTTGATTCGTTTAGTCGCGGGCTCTGTTTCCGGCCACCAGGTAGCGTTTTGCCGCTGATGGTTGCTCGTCGGGCCGATCCATTCTGTTGCTTGTTTGTACCTTTGTGGGTTGTCGCTTTCGCAGTGCTGGCCAGCAAAGACTTCTGAAGAGAAATTCTTACTGCCATCTCGTATGATCTCAAGTAGCCTTCCACATTTTGCGCAAGGGCGGTCTGCGTATGGTGACACCCAGATTTCCCAGTACTTGTGGTGTTGGCCGTCGGTAGAGTGGCCGTCGTATTCGTTGACGTCGCAGCGACCGTCGATGCCATGCCAGTCGGGTCCCGCTGCCCGGGAAGAGTTTTCGAAGGGGCCATGAAAAGAGAAAAGGAAAAAGAAAGCCAAAACCAAAAACCAAAAATAAAATAAATAATAAATAATAATAAAAAAAGAGGTTAATTAAGATGCAGAATGATTCTTTTCAGGGCATGAAATCAGAAGAATGCAAAATGGAGCCCTGTCGATGCATGGATTGAAAAAAAAGGGCCAGCAGCTTGCTCAACCAGAAACCAAAAAAAAAAAGAATTACTTTGCAAGAAGTCCCAACCTTGCCAACCTTTTCAGTCTAGGACATGGCCTTGTCTCCAAGGTACCCCTACCAAGCGAACAAGACAGGGTCTCTAAGAAATCCAACGTCAGTTCGCTTCTGTACAGTACCTACAGTCCAAATATCCATCATTTATGGCTTATATGGGCTTTGCCTTACGATACATGCCGATTTGCACAAGTAAGAAGCACCCTTGAGCCAACATTGTAGGTCAAAGAATAGCAATTTGAACCAGCTCAATTTGATTTATATGAAAATAAAAGTAATAATAATATACCATCCATTTTTGTCTCTCAATAATTAAAAAGTTAGTCACAAAGTAATAAATATAAGAATGTAAAAAAAAAAAAAAAAATCCTGGACAAGAAGGAAAAAAAGAGTGTGAAAGCTAAGAAGCTTGTGTGAAATTTACCCTTTTCAATCATAGGTGGGTCTGATATTTAAGGAAGTGTACCCCAGCTCGAGATCGAAGGTGTCACAGTGATAATCGTGCTGGGCGCATTTGGACCCGTGTCGTTGTTGTCTTGCCCCGTGGGCTGGATGAGCCCATCCGCAAAGCTCGGCAGGTTCTTCGTGATGCTCTCCGTGTTCATGCGCTTGCCTGCCACTGCCGGCGCAATGATCAGAATCAAAAAGAGGAAAAGAATCAGAAAATAGAGTGTCGCGTACTTGCGGACCATGCGCTTGCGCAGCTTGTTCTGTTTGAGACTGAAGATGGGAGGCCGAATCTGGCGGCTGGGGCGGAGCCAGAAGAGAAGCATACTGTGCCAGCGGTCAATGAGGGGCACAAAAAGCAAGGGGAGTTGCACAAAGAGAAGGCAGTGCCCAAGGACAAAGTCGGCGGCAAATTGGGATGCCTCAACAAGCTTGCAAACAAATTCACGAAGTGGCTGCGTAATTGTCATCCAGCCAAGACCGGCGCTGTACCATTTGCCCGACCACCAGGCACGGTTTGAGTTGTCGTGCTTGAATTCACGGGTGAGAAGGCTAATCGTGAGCAACTTGAGGAAGAGTCGCTGGATAGCAATGCATGTGATGGTGCCCAGCAAAGCCGATGTCCAGTTCCAACCTTGCAAGAACCACATCACTTCAAAGAAGATGATGTGCACAATCACGCTAATGCCATGGCCTATACCAGCCATGACAGATGATGTCTTCTTGCAACAGACACCTAGAATAGGACCAGCGCAACACGAGATAAACACAAGCACCATCAAAGCACCTGCATTGATGGCGATAGGAGCTAGTGTGCATATCACAACACGAAGCACTGAGTTAATAGTACCGACATTGTGGACTCCATTCTGAGAATTGATGAACGTGTAAGGCACAAAAGAAGCCGCGGCAACAAATATAGGAATGAGAATCTCCGTAAAGAACAGGCTAGTAAACTTTGCACGCGGTACATCACTGGCCGATCTCTCTGAAATGTCGCCACTCACTCGCCTCTTGTAACCTGTAATACGGGTTCTAGTAAGTCTCACGTATCCAATCCATGAATTGCGGTGCCACTGGTTGTTACCGCGCGACATCCATCTAATGAAATCACGGTAATCAATAAAGAAATCCGTCCAAGCAAACTGATGAGGGTTAAAGAGAAAAGGCGAAATGCACATGGCAAACAGAGTGATATAGAACCATAGAAGGGCAGGTTGCCACATACTAATGGTCGAAAACAGCAGCATCATGAAGGAACGAGCTCCAAGATAAATAGAGTCTCCAGCGAACCGCGAGTAGAGTACCGAGAACGGAATTCGAGCAGTAGCAACACCACGACCTGTCGCAATGTAACGAGCACCGCCAAACGCCAAGTCGGTCAATAGCGAGTTTGCATAGATTTGACAGACAAATACCTCAAAGAAAGGTGAGAGCGACGCAAAGTGGCGCGCAAACCGGACAGCAGCACGCCAAAGACCACGCTCGGTAAGTTCTTGGATGACAAGCGGAATAAACGCAATGAAGAATACAATAAAAATGGAGAGGATGCATCTCTGCACCCAATCGAGAACAGGTTGAAGGTTATAGCAACCAGTAGGGATTTGAGGATCAGTAATGGGCTTATTGCGATCATACAGACAGATGATGGACTGGCTAGCGAGTGCACCAATGTTCAGCATGACAATCATAAACAGTTGGACCGAGGCAATAATAAACAAGTTATTAATATGAAAGCCCGGGTGAGCATAAAAAAAAGATAGGAATCTGTCTAAAGGCAGTTGCGTGCCCAAGTAGTAATACTCTCTAGACAAGATCTGCTCTCCCATACCGGTACCAATTTTAGTTGTAAAGTTGAGAATGCTGCCAAATCCAAGATCACGCCCCTTGCCACACTGGTAGTATTCGCAGTGCTTGATACGGCCACCACGGCAAATGGCAGTCATACCTGCGTAGATATCCTCGTTCAAGTGAAGCCCCTTCTGCGCTTTAGATACACCTCCACGCGTATTCATGAAGACTGCGTTCAGAAAATCGGGATGTCCATAGTGCAGTTTGCCTCCGATTTGGGCAAGCGTGCGCGCAAACAAGGTGCCAAAGGTTTGTTCCTTACCAGCAGCAACATCTCCAAGAATGCCAATGTTCTCGGAGAAGATATACTCTCTGGCACCTACAATTGCGACAGGGGAGTCAGGAGTATCTGTTTCGCCGTACGTGGAAGAGGGCAGCGAGGGCGTGTAGGGGTTGACATGCTCCACGTTGAGTTCTTCAAACTCAGCAAGAACAGATCGGATCTTGAGGCATTCTTCAAGGTAATTATCCTGGTTGGCGTCGACCAGCTGGATATATTCTCCGCGACTAAATATAATGGAATGATTCTGGTTATCAGACTTGCCGTCTCCAAGAATGGGATTGCCAGAAAGCTGGACACGAAACTTGGGGCGACGGCGACCGTTTTCCATAACTTCGCAGTGGCCATCGATAAGCGCAGAAAAGATTTTGGGTTCTTCCCCTTCATTCAAAGGGGGCTCTTCATCTAGATAGGCAATTTGCAGGTCGGGATAGGCGCGAAGCAAAAACTCGGCGTTTTCCATTTCATACGGCTTGAACTTTGTCAGTCGTTGCATGGATACCAGGAATTTGAACTTGCGACGGGCCATGCGCTCAAGCTCGTGTTCGAGTCTTTCAGTATTTCCCCCAAACATTTGGACAACCTCAGGGTTTTCAACTCGGTAGAGCAGCTTAATGGCACGAGAGTAGTTCATGAACCCAGAGACTGTACGGTAGAGTGTTTGAGAGCGCAGAGATGCCCAGATACGGGTGCGCAGGGTGTATTCAGGAGCAGCTGATTTGAAACCAATGCAGTAAAAGGGAAGGTCATCAATCTTCGACTTGATCGAATTCTTGTCATCTGAGCTTATCTTTTCAATTGCTTCGATAGAGCCTTCTGACCCAAAGCCAGAAGTCTCTTCTGCCAAAATCTTGGTGTCCTTGACAAAACAGTCCCACTCGACAGGGTGAAGCTGCTTGAGGTATTCGAGAAGAGTAACTCGCGAAAACTGATCGTCTTCGCGAATGATTTCACGGAGCGAAAGCAAAATCTTTTCAGAGTAATGGGGTACAAATACGGTGAAAGTAGGCATATTATCAACGGGAAGAGGCTCGGGAATCGGAGTTGAAAGAGACTGAGCAAAAAATGAGATACGGCGCTCTGCTTCAGAGTTCTTGGGGAAGAAAGTGACATCAATGCTGTTATCACCCTGAGAAATGAAAAAAGTAGGCGCACGCAGTGTGCGCTTACCTTCAACCTCTGAGGGAACCTGATGGTACAAGAGTCGCTGAACGTGATCAATGGCAAGAAGGTGTTCACGGTACATTGAAATGACAATAGCATTCCAAATCTGAGAAATAAGAACCTTGGGCTTGTACTTAATCTCCATGTCAGTGGTAGCAAGAATCTTGGAGTATATACGCTTTGGCAGTCTCGAGAAGATGTTTCTCCAAGGCGTTAAAATTGAAATACCAAGGTAGAAGGAGCGAGCCACTGAGAATATACTGTTGCAAATAATGTACCAAAGGTAAGTGTCCAAAAAGAAGAGAACCAAATCCGTAAAGTACATGAGTCCGAGAGTGATATGTGCCTGGTGACGGCAAAGTGTAGAACCCCAATACACCTCTCCAACACATCGCGTCATTGTCATTGTAGACAGGTTACGGATAGGATCACGGAGAGACAGAATCAGGAAGAAGTAAGATTCGACCAACTTGGCAACAAAGACACACACCCACAGTCCATAAGATATCCACATGGCATTGCCTTTAAGTTTCGCAAAGGAAGCAGTGAACGTCTGAGACGCAACGTAGCGGCGAGTCTTCTTATTCATGTAGCTTCCAAATAAGCCACCCAACGGCATCACGGCGAAGAAGAAAAACGTGGCAACCGCAACGAAGAACTGCACAATGCTGACGATATGCGCAGATCGCGAGTATCGCGAAATGCCCACATACCCAAAGACGTAAATTGCAGGAGCCAAGTTTACAAAGAGAATCAAAATCAAAAACATTAAGCGCCGAGACAGGTGCTGAGCGCCAGCCCAGTTGCGAGGAACAAACGCCCATTCGGATAGAGTGGCCAGGATTTGAATAGCGGTTGCAACGACGCCGCCAAGACCAACAGCAGACCATCTACACTGAGCAAGCGGAGGATTGTTTGCAAGCTGCTGATAGTGGGGAGTGTAAAGGGTAGGAGAATTGAACGCAGCATAGAACCAAAACATGGTCAAATGAATGACCCAGACACGGTTGAAGTTAACAGCCATGTGGAACCAGGAACGAGACTCTTTATAGGTCTTGAAAAAGACCTTGTCCCACACGACCTGGCCGAGTTTGCCAAAACGCTCAGAGCTGGGGATGTCGACAAGACGTGTGCCGTCTTCAAAGATGATGCGCTCGATTCCCTCGGGATACCAAAACAGCTGGTTAATGTCATCATAGCCAATCACCTTGGAGTGGTCGCTTTCTCGCTTGACAAACTTTCCATCCAAGACCTCATAGCCTTGATCACGAATAAACGTGTAGATGGGAGTAATAATCCTGTTAAGGTAGTCTCCCTCGGGTACGGGTTCAGTGCGGCTCTGGCAATCGGGTGACAAGTAATAGTCTTCGGCGCACTTGAAAATAAAACACAAGCACTCAGGCGTGAACCGAACCTGGTTGGCTTCAGCCCAGCAGCAGAGGTAAAGGGCAATTTGTCTTGCGCGCTCCTGCTGCGACATTTGATTCATGTGCGCCTTCCATCGATACTCGGCGGCCTCAAGCGAGTTGTCGCCTTCAAGCTCCTCAAGAGTCTTTTGAGGATCCGCCTCTGGGTTGGCCGACTTGGACTTCTTACGCGCCTTGCGGGTGCGGCGGTTCGTCTTGCCGAGCTTCATGTTCCGGAAGCCAATCTGGTCATCGAGGTCTAGCTGGGCTGCAAAGTACCACTTTTTGTAATTGGCATTGTCGCCTCCAATGTAATCAGCATGAAGCGAGAGCAATGCTTGGTTGGGTGTCATCCTAGAAGCGCGAGAGTCGAGCAGAATCATGAAGTGATCATACATGTTGCGCATCGAGTCACGCTGGAACCCAAATTTATTGGCTAGATCAATAAAGATGTCTTCGAGCTCTTCCTTAGAAATAGGAACCTGGTTTTCCAACGTCCAAGCAGGGTATGGCTCTCGATACCCCTGCCTCACCGGGAGGCCATTATTGTAATCAAGCCCATAGATGGGTGTTGACGTTCCCGAAGACCGATTCCCTCCATATGACAACTGTGGAGAATCAGACGTGTGATAAGCTTGATGCGTGCTGGGAGCAGGCGCATATCCATCAGGAAGCGAATCGGAAGGTGCAGGAATAAAATGTTGTCTAGGTTCTCTGCTTGAGCCATAGTAGTCCATTTCGGCAGCGCGCGCCATGTCTGACTGCATGGTAAAATCGCTGAAAGTCTCGCTTCCTTCATCCGAGTCAAACATCTTCTTCTTGCCAGCCGGCTGGTAGCCATGCTGGAGTTGGTGGTGTTGCTGAGAAGACGAAGCATAGGGATCCACAGGCACAGCAGCGTATGCGTCTGTAGAGTACTCATCTTCATTCATGTAGTGACTGGTGTGAGCAGGCTGTGTGACGTGACTAGGGGCCTGTCCTTGGAAGTAGGCGTCTTGGTTGGCGTAATAATCCTGAGCAGCTGAGTCTTCATAGTAACCCTGTTGTTGCTGGCCAAGTGGCTGATCGTATTGGCTGTAGTTGTATGCCTCGTTGTAGTGAGGTTGTGCATCAATTTGGCTCGACTCGTATTCGTCATAGTACGAATCCCGGGGAGCATTGTATCTGTCGCGCTCGTAAGGCTGTCGCGAGTAGTTATTTGACATCTATTCAGGGTGTTAGTTGGTGGGTGGCCATAAGCGGACGGCTTGTACACGTACAGTAGCAACGCAGGGCCGACGAGGCTGAAACGAAGCAGTTGGTTATTGCTTAGAGCGATGGAAAGTCAAGAAGAGAAAAGATGGTGATTTTCAGCACGGTTATTGATTGCGGGTTATCTGCTAAGGCGAGAGAAGGAGGTCGAGGGGGAAAGAGTAGCAAATAACGCTTCAATGTTGTTCGCGCAAAAGACAAACTGAAGTTGGTGGTTAAGAACGAGGGTAGTCTGTTGAACAACGACGTTGGCGAGTAGAGGGAGATGAGAAAAAAGATGGAATGAGAAAGGCGGAATGAAGGAGAGTAGGAAGAAAGAAATCCGAAGAGGAAAGTGCAGAGGTTGTTTGAGGAAATTGGAGAGAAAAATAAACAAAAAAAAAATTAGAACGAAAAAGCTGACAGCACAAAGCTCTAATAGTGTGGCAGAAAAGAAATAAATAAAAACATTCAATAAAATAGTATATCAAATAGAGTAATATAACATAATAATAATAATCAAGTACATAGTAACTAGACGAGCACAAATATGGATACATCAAACTCTGAATGCAGCCAAATATTCAGGATCCACCACATGTTGCACAAGAGTCTCACGATACAATGGAGCTGACTGTGTGGTGTGCGAGTCTATGCACAAGTCATAGTAGCAGAGAATCCCAATACTAGTAGTATGTATACAGTATGTAACAAATGGTGTAGTAATACCAAAGGAGCAATGATGGATAGCACTTTGAAGGCAGCAACTTGCCAAATCGCCTGAGATCTAGAGCACGCCTACGAATATGAATGAGTGATTTTAACGCGAGCCCAACAGTATTTGTTTGAATGTTTATCATATAGTACTACTACTGGTAGGACTTGTGTCTTATCAAGAAATCTCCGGCGGCTGCCTGTACCTAAGCAGCAACAGAGCCGGTATATGATTTAGGTTGGGTCTAAATTGGAACAAGCTCAAGATTTTGAAGTACCAGTGAGCATCATGATTCTTGAACCAAATCATAACTACTATTGCTAGTAGTCGTAGGGTGTTGGTCTTTAGATTTTGTGTTTGCCAATTCTCAGACCTGCAGCCGGAAAATGGCAGTTCCTTGAAACTGATGAACTCCAAATGCACTTTGAGCACCGTGACAGTACAAGATCAGCCTGGCAGTACTAGTTGTTTGCCAATGTCGTCAGTATTTTCGCCCCATATACTATTTGTATATAGTAGGCCTTTTTTTATTCTTTCTTGCTCGGTGTAAACGCCGTGTGCAATCAATCAGCGGGCGCTGCCTGCAGTATCTTCAAGTTATGCGATGTTTAAATGTTGGACCTGAAAGTACACATGTGGACTGCTGCAACTCTAATAAGAATCATGGCTGAATCATATCGATGTATTTATAGAAAACCCATTCACCAATAAGCACTTGCAAATGTGTGTGAGTGAGTGTCGTTTTACTATACCAATTTTCGTAATATTCAATGTTGCTTTATATAGTACGGCAGCTGTCAACTTTGTATTTGATATGGAAGCAATCTAATTTTCTATAGAGAACTCAAGTTATCCGTGCTCGTGTGATGCCTATACTTTGCCAGTCTTGAACATACACTTTCAGGTCTCTATAGGTGGGTAAATAGAGGTCCATTCTCTACGCTAAGCCCAAAATCATTTTTGAAATGAACCTTGGAAGATTGCCATGTTGTTTTTTCCAGGTTCTCTTTTTTCAAGTTTCTTTAAAGCGTTTAGATGCTTATCATGCTGAGATGAATTAGTTAACAAAGTAACAAACTACTATAGTACATGTATGATTTCATGGTGACAAGCTTTTGTAGTACATGCGTATATAGGGCGCATAAACGGTACCGAGAAGCCCGGGCCCTTGAGAAATATTACCCTGCTTATGATTTTATCACGTGATATCATATTTACAGCAACCTCGGAGAACGATTATACCGGCCAAATTCGCCGGTCCAACCGATGTTATATCATCGTTTAGTATGTAATTCTGATTTTATTTTCCCATTTTGATTTTTTTTTGTCTCTGTATCATTGATTCTCATAATTATTCTCTTTTTCAATGGCGGATTATGGCTATATATATAGGCGGAATTCAAATAACACTTACGTACAGCTTATTTGGCGCTTTTGTGATGCTATTGGCGTACAGAGTGTTGTATGTTTGATAAAAGCGTATCCTATAGGGTATATAGCGTGTGTACAACTGTGTATGTAAGGGGTTACGAGTTTGTATTGACGTTTTATGGTAAAACACCTCCTTCTTTCTGATCAGCCCAGCTGCCAAGGTGCCTGAGATGGAAGATTATCATTAAAATTAGTATACTAGCTAGTACTATTGATGATAGTATGCATCATGTAATTTAACCCCTGAAATTGATTGATGATGATGAAAACTGGGGAATTGTACGCGCGTCCATGTTGGTGATATCGTGTATTCGCACGTTGGAACGCGTAGGCCGATGACGTGTACCTTATTCTACGCCTGTGTGCTTGATTACGCGCACCGTGAAGGCATGCATGCAAACAGCGCATTCCTATTAGCCACCCCCACCAAAGGGATTCCGCGTATTTCAATGTTCGCGTTCTTGTTTTGTCGACCCACGCGGCGACGGGCTTGAATCTTTCAAATTGCAATGATGCTCGATCGATGTTGTCAACGGCTTGTAGTGTGTATACTGTAGCATACTGGCATCTGTAACGTTATTAGTTGTGTTACGAGGGGGGCCCCTCCCTTGATCCTAGACTAGTTCTTTGTATATTGAACTTGATAGTATACTCCATGTATACACGTAGTACTAGTAGTGAATACAGCTCATCATCGCTAACATCATCTGTGCCTGTGTATGTGGTGTGCGTGTCTGCGCATGTGTTTCCAAGCAAAGAAGAGACTTGGCTTTCCTGTACTATGTAAGCTAGTAGCTGATGACTTTTCAGCAAGTGCTAGTACTAGTGGTGACTTGGTATGGTGTATGTATATTCTCAATCTACATCAATAGCGCTATTGATAGCAGAGCTCTAGTATACTCAAGCTTCAAATGTTGCTGAGATTGATAGATCCAACACGTTGATTGACTGAGACCACCGATCAATGATCAAAATATTCAATGTTCAGTGAAATATTCTTGTGACTTGAACTCGAATGCTCAGCCACGATTGAAGATATCGATCAGCAGCTGCTTCAAATGTGAATTCTCGCTTTTTTGCCATTCACGAAGAATAAATTTGCAATTGGAGGACCTGCTGTGCAGCTCATGCATTTCATGCACCCAATTAGGCGACACAGTAGCCCAATGTGGCAACCATCCTCCCTGCCATCTCCAGCAAAAATAACGTGCATTCTACTTTTAGCACATCAATATCGAGATATCGTGTCTACATAGCAGAAATAAGCGACGGATCCAGCTGCGCTAAAATAAAACAGCACAAAATAAAACACAAAAAACAAAAAAACAACTCATTTTCAATTCCAAGTATGTGTCTCTTAGCTCTCTTAGCTCTCCTTGGATTTCTCTTAGCTATGTCTCAGCATGTATTGTAGAGATGCTTCTTAGGCCTAGTAGTACTATCTATGAGTTCAATGCTTGTAGTAGTAGCTTTACATACACACATGTGATACTCCTTCCTAGCGCTCAAGTGCTGATTCTATTTCTTTCATCTTGTATTTCTCACGACACCGGACGCGTTGTTGTTTTCTTACTCCTTTCGCTCCTTAGCGACACTTGGAAATCCCCTTCCGAGGCCTCAGAAGCGACAATAAAACTCAAAATGGTACAAAAATAAACACATTGATCCTCGAATCATAAATCAGCCACCAGCACAAATAAACAAAATATTCCAATAAAACACGCGACACTAATAAAGGGGGGAGAATAAAAACAAAAAAAACTCAAAAGTGAAAAAATAAATCCCGCTAGCTTCACTGCAGCGCTGTATACCGTGGTAAGTAGTAGTATACATACTACAGTTGAGATTTCTATTTTCATCACTTTTTCTTTTTCACTTACGTTGGCCTTCTTGTCCTTGTTTCTACCAACGAACTCCTCGCCTTGTTTTTATTTAAATCTTTTTCTTCTTCTCTTTCTTCTTCTTCTCCTTCTTCTTTTTCTTCTTCTTCTCGTCCTCTCTTTCCTTCATCTCTTTAATCTTTCCTCGCTCGTTTACATTAAAAGATGAAGTTCTCCTCTATTCTTGGCGTCTCCGCCATGGCAGCCGGAGCATTTGCCGCCACCACTGCCACTTCCACTGCCTCTGCTTCTTCTTCGTCTTCTACTTCCGATGTCCCCAATATCGTAATTAAGGGCAACAAGTTTTTCTACGAAAACAATGGCACACAGTTCTTCATGAAGGGTGTCGCTTACCAGCAGGACAGCGCAAACTCAACCTCTGGCTCCACCTTCTCAGACCCTCTCACAGACCTAACAGCCTGCGAGCGTGACTTGCCCTACCTCCTTGAGCTCGAGACTAATGTCCTGCGTGTCTATGCCATCAACACGTCGCAAAACCACGATGACTGTATCAACCTCTTCGCCAAGAATGGAATCTACATCATTGCTGACCTCTCGGAGCCTGGTCTCTCCATTGACAGAGACGACCCTGAGTGGACCGTCAGTCTGTATAACCGTTACACCACCGTCATTGATCAGCTCCACGGATACGCCAACATTCTCGGATTCTTTGCTGGTAACGAGGTCACCAACAACAACACCAACACTGACGCTTCTCCCTTTGTCAAGGCCGCCATCCGTGACTCCAAGGCTTACATGTCCGACAAGAGCTACCGTGCCATCCCCGTCGGTTACTCCACCAATGATGATTCTGATACTCGTGGCTACCTTGCTGACTACTTTTCATGCGGTGACTCTGACGAAGCAGCTGACTTTTACGGAATCAACATGTACGAATGGTGTGGAACCACCGTCAACTTTGAGACCTCCGGCTACGCTGACCGTACCGAGGAGTTTTCCAACTTTACCATCCCTGTCTTCTTTTCGGAGTACGGTTGCAACGTTCCTCAGCCCAGAACCTTTGCTGATGTGCCTTCGCTCTACTCTTCCAACATGACTGGAACTTGGTCCGGCGGTATTGTTTACATGTACTTTGAGGAGGACAACAACTACGGTCTTGTCTCCGTTTCTGGTGACACCGTGAGCACTCTTAGTGACTTCTCCTACCTCTCTAGCAGACTTGCCAAGGTCGACCCCACTGGTGTCAACTCCAACTCGTGGACCGCTACCAACACCGACTCTCGCTCTTGCCCTGCCTCCACTCTTGCTGACTGGAAGGGATCCTCCGACTTGCCCCCTACCCCCAACCAGGGTGTCTGCAACTGCATGTACGACTCCCTTTCTTGCATTGTCGACTCTAGCGTTGACTCTGACAAGTACCAGGATCTCTTTGACTACGTCTGCTCTCAGATTTCTTGTGATGGTATCACTGCTAACGGTACCTCCGGCAGCTACGGTTCTTACTCCTTCTGCTCCTCCAAGGAGAAGCTTTCCTTTGTCCTCAACTTGTACTACAAGTCCGTCGGCTCTGACTCTGCCTGCTCTTTCTCTGGCTCCGCCACTCTCGCCGGCTCTTCTACCACCGCCTCTTCCTGCTCTGCTGTCCTGTCGCAGGCCGGCTCCTCTGGAACTGGTTCCGTCACCGCCTCCGTTTCCGCTTCCTACACTGGCGACGCCGAGGCCAAGTCCACTGACTCTTCATCCGGTTCTTCTTCTTCCTCTTCCTCGTCTAGCAAGTCGTCCTCTTCTAGCAAGTCATCCAGCTCTTCTTCCAGCGGCTCTCCCGCCCCCGCCGTCTTTGGCACCATGGGTCTCAAGGCTGTCGCTGGCCTTGTTGGAAGCATTGTCTTTGGAGCTGCTCTTGTTCTCTAAGCAGATGACTTACTAACAATGTGAACTAAACAAAAAGAACGAAAAACGTTAATTAAACACCCCCACATACTATACAGATTTTTTTCCTTCATTCTCTTTTTCTCAATTCCATTTTTTTTGCACTTTAACCCTCTCACACCTTGATAATTCTTGTTATACTCTATTTCTTGTCCTGTTTTATTACCTCACTCTCAGTACGTAGATTTATTTTTTTAATTCAATGAAACTATGTGTATGCTAATTAGAGATGCCCGTCTGAAGCTTGAAAGAAACAATCTTGTTTACACTCTTCTCATTTCGGTTGTTTACTGACCCTTTTCACCATAAATTTCAAACGTTTTTTTTTTTTTTTTTTTTTTTTTCAAAATCAATGTTTACAGGAGTCGACATATGGAAAGCCAGATCGATACATCATGATGTATACTGCTGGATGCAGAAGACGTGAAAGCCCAGCAAGTCCAAACAAAGAAAAAGGCTCTACATGTGTGTTAAATTTACAGCTCAAGTTAATTTTTGCAACATGTCGCGCGCGCAAGTTGGTACATGAACACCAGTTGACACACATATAAAGCGCGTGCACGTGTATACGCGCTTGACAAAAAACAAAAAAAGAGGCAAGAGCTCGGCAAGTTCAAAGGTTTCCAAATGTTTAAAGGTGGCCGACGGATGCATGCTAGCTAGCTCGGGGTTGTGAGCGAATTAAGTCCGATGCCGTTGACTTCGTGGAGACCCAGTCAAGCCTGCCATTGCAATTAATTATGTCGGAGCGCGCTCTACTGGCGCCGCCGTGGATATAGGGGGTAGGTGGGATGCATTGCAATCATTGATGGGACTTTTGCAATTGATGTTTGATTCGAAACGGCCGGCTCGGGCCGTTCTGACCTAGCTAGAGCCGACCGACGCTTTTGGGCCAACCGGCCACCCAACCCCAAAAAAGGCGTCCCTCGAGATCTATTGCAAATGACATCTGGATTGAGTGAGGGCTTGAGGGATTGGAGCTTGAAGTTTGTTTGTTCGCGGCACCTGTGTTTACTAAACTTAAAAGCTATCCTTGTCCTCCTCATCGGAGGGCCCGCAAGCCTAGCTAGCCCAGGCTCAGCCTTCTCCCATTCTGCCGCGTCCCATGTGCACTCAAGCCAGGCTCCTTGTTAACCCCTTGTCTTCAAAATGTTCAGATGTTGTTTACTCCCGCCTCCGGAGCCAGTCCCTCCTTCGATAAACGGCCTAGATCTCCCAGTTTCAGTTCACTAGCGCTCGGATCCAGCTAGTTCCAAGCTCAGTGCCCATATGTAAGAATACACATGCATGTACCGCAGTATGTTCACATGCCTACATGTATGTACCCACCACCGGTTACTTTCGCAACCGGCCGCCGGTCCATTCATGCTTGGTCCAGCGCGCGCACGCGGCGTGAAGACAGAGTGCACGCTAGCTCAAGCATAACTCAGTTCATAGCTCAGTATTTTCATAGCTTACTCGAGCTCTCGATCTAGATCTGTGAATAGTAAATCACATACAGCCAGGATACCCAGGCCAAGCAGTGCCCTAAACACCCGCAAACTATAACTGACCTTAGTGCTAGCATTTGATTTAGTATGATATCACAGTGAGCCTTTGAGTTGATGCTCAAAGAGTTCAAGAGAACAAGTTTATAGCTAATGGTGCTTCCTTCACACTTGTCCAATAGAGAAAAAAAAAAAAAACTTGGAGCTTTAGAAATGACATCGATGATCGAAGGATTGCAAAAAAAGAAACATTTGAAACATTTCAACGGGTTTTGAAATATATTTGAATGCAGCGCTAGCTTGCCATAACGCGCTACAACCACACTTGCTTCCGCTCCTCGGCTTCGTTTGCATTCATGACTATATAGTTGGATTGAGTCAGCTGAACCATGGATGGCGGTTGATCTTATAGGCCAGGCTACGGTGTGTTTTAGTTCCAGGAACAAAGCCCTTGTCCTTGCAGCTAGTGTCTTTGCAGCGCTACCATTAATTACATGCAAAACATTGTACTCAACATGGTGAGACTGTAACTATGGTAGATCGAGTCAAGTCTGTCGCATGCTACCACTAGATACGATTTCAAATGTTACCGAATACAAGAAGAGTGGTAACGAATTCAATTTTAATTCTCCTCATGTTCCATGTGTGTGTGTGTGTGTGTGTGTGTACTCCTTTCCCTTCGTTAAATGCAAGAATCGAGGCTTTTCTTATGGATCCATGTCACAAGTCCGGTGGAAAAAAAAAAAACAGAGGAACAAAACAGAAACCATGTCATTGTAGCTTCCTTTTTTTTTTTTTTTTAGTACTTAACGATCGATATGGAGATTGAGGCGACCTAGATGTTGCGTAGATTCAATCTTTCATTTGCAGTCCACAAGCATGATACATGTAAATAGAGAAATAGAGTAACAATCTAAAATTTTTTCTGGAGTAAGGTTGAATTGTGCCTAACACACAATTATTAGCAAACTGATACTGATATTGCCCTTCTCAGACAAACATAGTGCTAAGATTTCTAAGTACCACGCACATTTCATGGCTCAGTGGGGAATATTGATGTAGCGGTGTATTGCCACGTCTAATAGATACTAATGGAGGTGAATATTGTTACAATTATTGAATTATGGACCTACTGATCTTTTATTCACTGGATGTACTTCATAAAGGTGCGACCTGCAATTACCGCGTCGAATCTATATTGTGATGCTGCGCTAAGATCTGAAGCAGGCTAATCTATCTAAAGAATAACAGAAGATCACAGTTTCAATAAGCCAAAGGGCAAGTAGCGTGCACGTCATGATTTATGCATAAATGACGCTTGAGGACTGATAATGGCATTCTAATGTTTCAAGGAAAGAATAACGAACCCATCTGTGTGTATAAAAACCGTTTGAAACAATCTGCGGGGTCACTCTGGAGTAAACAAACAGTCCTTAGATCCCTTGAAATACGCCCAATATCTCTTGGATCAACCCCACCCAAGTTCGCCAATCTTCAGATCACTCACTGTGCAAATCGCAGCCATATCTTTCTCTATGCAAAAGGTGATGGATTCAGGTCTATAAAACAAAACTAACAACAACAGAACAATAACAAAAATCGGAGAGGAATACATGTGTATGGGGTATAGAAGCGATTAGCTGGTAACCATGAGAATCTCAGCAAGACTCTTGGCGTCCATGGTCGCAGCCCGCTTTTGCGCAATCCACCGGGCGCGCGTCCCCTGCATGCCGCGAAGCACCGGCAGCGCCTTGGGCGCCGCAGGCTCGGCCACTGGTATGCTCGTATCCATTTTACTCTTGTCCTTCTTGTCCTTCTTGTCCTTTTTCTCCTTCTTGTCCTTCTTTTCTTTCTTGTCCTTTTTTTCCTTGTCGCCGCTCTTACTCTTCTTTTCCTTCTTGTCGCTCTTGCTCTTCTTGTCCTTTTTGCTCTTTTTCTTGTCTTCCTTCTCCTTAGACGACCGCCGGCTCTTCTTCTTGCTGGGCGCCTCGGCTTCCGACTCGCTCGAGCTCGAGCTGCTGCTGTTATTTTCGGTCTCGGCGAGCTTGCGTTTACTCGCCTTGCTCTCCTTGGCGGCGTCCTTGACCAGCACCTTGTCGACCGTGCCCTCCAGCAGGCCGCCGTACACAAAAGCCATACCAAACTTGCCGTACTCCATCACGAGGTTGAGCCGCCTTGACCCGAGAGCTGCCTCGACCTTGTTTTCGTCCTTGCCGTTGAGCCGGCCCAAGATGCGCTGGAACGAATCCAGCCCTTGTGCAAACTCGGCCAGATCGTCATCCTCTCCCCGCTTCTTCACCTTGTGGCCCAGACCCGTGTTGTCCTTCTTGAAAGCGACCTTGACATGCACCGTTTTGCCTGCCTGGCCCACTCCAAGGCCGTTGCCGGCCTTCCAGCCCAGTTTCTCCATATGCTTGTGCCCGAACCGGTCCTTATCTAAATCAAACCCCCTGTGGTTAACATCTACCCAGACCACTAAATTTTCTCAAGTCATGACAGCAACTTACTGTTGGACCAATGCGTATTACGCGGATCCTTGGAGATCTTGGTATTCTGTTTAGCACCCGCTAATCCCATCTTGTTGTTTGTTTGTTCAAGTTGTAAGTTTAGTTCAAGGTTGTGGGAGTTTTGCTTGGGATGAAAAAAATTTTTTTTTCAAGCAAACTGAAATATTTTTTTTTGGGAGGATCAGATTGTAGAACAACTTGAGCTACATGGTTGGGAGGAACCCGACTTTTCACGGTACCAGCGACAACTGGAATTTGACGGAAAATGAGACAGATCGTACGACGTCTTGATCTCGCAAAGATTTTGTATTATTATTACTCTTCTTATCTAGGAATGATGTATTCAATCAGAAGTCTTAGCAGACCGTCAAGATCTTTAAGGGATTGGAGTTCGCTAGTGGCGCTGATCATCAATTTGGTTTAAATGACATTTCGATTAGCTATCAAGGCTAGGTATTTGAGACCATCCAAGTATGTTTTAGGAGCCAATACTCACTGTTTTGACCTATATTGCTGCACCCGTGCAAAATACAATGTCTTGAGTTCACAGATATTGGGATCTGGGCCACTTGTCGCATAGTATTTTTGCATTCTCTTGTCGAGGTCTTTAACAATCTCGTGCACGATAACTCCAGCCTTGATGCCATAGGAATAGTACCCTCTGATCAATGTTCCAAACCGATACAACCTTATACCGGAAAGTTTATAATACTGAAGGACACGTTTTTCTAGAAACACAGCATATCATATAGCAATACATCGTCAAGTTGCGGCCTTTGATGCATCACAGCTCAGCCTTCATTCACATCGACATTGACCTGGCATGAAACATTTACATTGAGTAATTTAAATGGCAGAATATTGGTGTTGTGAAGGAGTTGGGCAGGGTCTTGTTTTTTTTGGGTTTGCAGGCGTTTCTTTCCGTCGTGAATCTCTCCACTCGTGTCAACCGGATTTACACAAGACCGACTAGTAAACCCTAACCCGGTTAGCCAAAGCAGGTTCCCCCGTATTTCGAAATAATTCTACTACTTCTCGACTAGTCTTCTCTTCTTCTTCTTCTCTTACTTGGTTCATTCAGCTTTATAGACTTTTTTTCTTCTTCTTTCTTTCTTTTCTGGCCTACGTCCAGACTCCGCAATTGTAAACTATTGCTTTTGCGACACTTGCACAGTTGCTTGAGAGTTAAAAAGAGAGCTCTGATTGTGATCCTCCCACGCAGCCCTTTTGCACAATGAAGTTTGCATTGTAAGTTTCAAGTGAACGAGTCCAAATTGTGTCCCTCCCTAGAAAGATCTACGCCTTGTGACTGCGTGAGCTCTGATCCATGCTAACCCTGCTTGTTTAGATACTTAAGTGACAATCTGGTACGGCTGGTCCCAACCCGGTATTATGGGCTTGATAGAGAGAGAGCGTTGGCTTGGCTAACATGAAGTAGGTACCGGAATGGCGAGACCAGTATTTAGACTACAAAGTGAGTACTGGAATCTCTTTTTTTGAAAAGAAAAAAATTTGATGAACCTTTTTTTCATCCAAAAATCAAAGTTTTGTTAATGCGCTAACATCGTGGTGGATCGATAGGCTGGGAAGAAAAGATTAAAGAAGCTGGGAAAAGGGTCTCCCGCGAGTAGTTTTCCCAGGCGAGGCTCGACTATCAGGTCGTTTTCAGTTGGAGCAAGAGATGCCGCCAGCAGCATTGCCGAACCATCACCGGCTATCCCTGCCCCTAGCAGCGATGACTCCAGTGTGCGCTCAGAGGGCTCGAAACTAAGGCCGATAAAAACGAGCGACAGTATGCTTAGCCCTGTTGGGACACTGGACTCACTGGAGTTACCCCCTGCATCACTTCCTACGGAGACGCCGCCCTTTGCTGGCAAATCGTACGGCGCTATCTACGATTCCAATGGGGACTCCAATGGAGTTCCGCTGAGAAGATCGCTAAGTTCGGCAGACATCAGGCCCAAGGATCCAACGCCCATTACCGATAACTCTCCTCTACTGGACTCTCCACCAATTTCGCCTTACCGTAATCTCCAATTCCCTCCGCAGCACCGGGCCAGCGTTGCCTCTTTGGGCAACTCGATTCGAAACAATCTGGCTGTAAAAGCCATCATAAATCGCATGTCTCCAGGAAACGCAAACAAGAAATCTCCTCGAATGGTCAATGTGGCCATGAACATGCTGATTTCTCAGGGTGAACTTGAATTTATTGAATGGCTTGACTCTGAGTTTAGGAAAATTGAAACGTTCTACAAGGAAAAGGAGAACGAAGCTATTGAGAGGTACCTCCTTCTGCAAGATCAACTTTTCAACTTGCGTGAGCAAAAAATTGCGGCGAAAGTAGCCAAGGCTCAGGATAAACCTACAGTACACATCCCGCGAAATAAGACCGCCCATAAGATCAAGAAGAAAATCGCTCGTAAGGTTGAACTTCCTTCTCTTCCTGCAACCGTCCAAGAGGCTATTTTCCATCATGCCAAAGAAAGCTCAGCGCAAGCGCAAGAGCAGGCGCAAGGACCATCTCGAGACTATACCAAACGCGAGGATGACAGAATCTCATACAATGTAGCTCGTCGCCAGCTCAAGATTGCACTTGGAGAATACTATCGTAGCTTGGAACTTTTGAAATCTTACCGACTTTTAAACCAAACAGCGTTCCGCAAGATGATTAAAAAGTTCGACAAAATGACGGGTCGCAATATGCAAGGCACTTACATGCAAAAGGTGAATGGAGGGTATTTTTGCCAGTCAGATGTTGTCGAAGACCTTCTGCGCAAGACAGAAGACATGTATGCAACCTACTTTGAAAACGGCAACCACAAACACGCCGTAGAAAAACTTCGAGCGAAGTCTGTTCCTGGCGAGTTTTACGGCTCCATGTTTATTATAGGTTTATCGCTGGGACTGGCTTTTCCGCTATTCATCGAGGGTATTGTTAAAGGCGTAAGAAACATCCACGAAGGCGATCCGGATGCGGTCTTCTTGTTTCAGATCTGGGGTGGATTCTTTCTTGTTCTCTTGATGATTACCCTTTTTGAAGTCAATTGCTTGATTTGGAGAAAATACAAGATCAACTATCCCTTCATTTTTGAATTCAGTGGGTTTTCACAGCTGGACGCCCGCGAAGTTGCTCTTATTCCGTCTGTTCTCATGTTCCTCATGTGTCTTTTTGCGTGGCTTGGCTTCTATAACTTCTGGCCAAATCATCTAGAGCCTATTCACTATCCTCCAATCTTTTTGGGCATTGCAGTTCTTGTATTTTTGCTACCAATTGACATTATCCAGCCTGCTGCACGAAAGTGGTTGGCACTGGCATCCTGGCGAGTGTTTTTCTCGGGCCTCTATCCCGTCGAATTTCGAGATTTCTTTTTGGGTGATATTTTTTGCAGTTTGACATATTCGATCTCGAATGCTTCATTTTTCTTCTGTCTTTATGCTACACATTGGTATGGTATTGTCCCTGGTAAGACCAACGGTTCTACTTGTGGCTCTTCGCATTCAAGGCTTCTCGGGTTTTTGAATGCACTCCCGGCCATATGGCGTTTCTTGCAGTGTGGCAGAAGATACCTGGACTCGGGGGATTGGTTTCCGCACTTGGCCAATATGGGCAAATATTCGTTTTCAATTGCCTACTATGCTTTTCTGAGCGCTTACCGTATTAAACTGCACAGCAATGCTTACAGATCGCTGTTCATTGTTTTTGCGAGCATCAATTCGATTTATTCGACCTTCTGGGACTTGTTCATGGATTGGTCTCTTATGCAGGAGTCGAAGAATTTCTTGCTTCGTAATGAACTGGGGTTCCACGTCAAATGGCCCTACTATACCGCTCTTATCATTGATCCTATATTGAGATGCAACTGGATTTTTTATGCCATCTACGCCAACCAGGTGCAGCAATCGGCCAAGGTCTCCTTTTTTGTCGCGTTCTCCGAAGTGATTAGGCGATTCATCTGGGTCTTTTTCCGTGTCGAAAACGAGCACTGCACAAACGTTTTGAGGTTCCGCGCGTCTAGAGACGTGACACTGCCTTACACAGTTGTATCGCGCCATCGGTCAGACTACGGCGCTGGCACGCACGCGGGCAAGCATAAACCACAGGATGAAGAATCGACCGTTGCCGCGGGCGAAACTATCCCTGGAACAACCGTCCCCATTTCATCCACGTCCGGTGTCAGCCCTGAAGAACAAGCACCTGCTCTTCGAGTCGACGGCACAGCAGCTGGCATTACGACAACCTCCCCAGAACAACAGGCTGTGCCGTCTACGCCTCCTGCGCAGCAGTCCACTTTCAGTAGTATCGCAACACCAGTTCTGCGTGCCCTCAGTTTTGCCATTGGCAATGCGCATTCCCGCGACTTTCAACGTCGTAAACCCCAAGAAACGGATAAAACGGATAGCATTGACTCTGACGACGATGATGATGACGAAGACGACACTGATCTCGACGACACGAGCCTTCATAGCGGCCGCAGCGGACGGGCATCTGGAAGCCGAACTGATAACGAGTTAAGGCGGCGTGAGAGGGGCGAGGAGGATGGATATTCGTCAGCGAGCGCCGTCAAATGGCGCGATCAATATTTATAGTCTTTTGGTTGATGTTTAAAATAGTGTTGAATTCATAGCTTACTAGCTTGTCTGTTTTCGTTATTGACGAAGTTCAGGACTGAAAAGTTGATTTTGTATTTCTTTTGAGCCAACGAAAATAGTTTTGATGTTGCATCTATATAGACTTGATAAGTGTTTCGCTGAGATTCCTCTAATGGGCGATCGGGTCGACAAGCATTTCTACTTGCAAGTGCAGTAAAAAAATGATCTAAACGCTCTTGAACGTTATAGCAATACCATCGATATTTATACCATCGTTATTTATGCTGAGAAATGATTTTTATATTATTATATGGCAAGAGAGTCTTTTAATTAAGATCTCATGACGTATGGCGTAGTTTCTGACGTGCAAAGAGTGAATTTCGAGCTCCACCATGTCTGCAGGGCATAAGATCTACGGGTTGCTCGATATAGTAGGAATTTTGTTTGCCAATCTTTAGAGTGAATTTATTGGCACTTGATTTTACAACTTCCAACTAGTTTATTCGCATAGCTAACTTGCTCACAGAAAAAACTCCTGCGCCTTTAGACGTCTTATTGTGGATGGACTGGCATACGGATAGTGCCCACAAACGTTTGAAAGCTAGAACTCAAGGCTGCACATGTGAGTTGGTTCCAGGAATCAAATCACAGTGTAAAGTAAAATGAATAAAAGTAAAAGTATACAGATGAATAAAATAATAAAAAAGTTAAATAGAGGCCGATGAAAATTGGTTTCAGCGTTGAAGGTTGAAAAAGTATATGAAAAAGTATTCATCACATTTTGTCAGTGTCAAGCTCGGGCTTTCACAAGTGTATCAAGCGCAGGCACCCCCGCATTGACAGGCTGCGGAGTCACAAGCACACTCGGCGGTGGTGCAAGAACACGGGCTGCACGCACACCTGGCGTTATTGTTCTTTTGGTTCATAGTGGGGTTGGCCTTGCAGCACGAGGAAGAGGACTGCAATCCGCGGGAACATGTCCAGGAGGTACAGACACAGGCTGAGGAAGAGGTACAGCAAGCGCAAGTCATTTTATGAAGATTTGAAAGCGTTGATTGGATTGATTGTGTTGGGTAACGGTGAAAAGCGTGGGTTTTCTAAAATATTACTAAAAGGAGGTTATGAGATTGTTGTTTTTGTGTGATGGATGGTTCTGGTATCATTGGCAAAAGGGTTCTGCCTTCTTTTTATATTCCTCAAAACCATAGTAGCTCACATCGCAAGATTTCAGGTTCTAAATAACTCCATTACAAATAAAAAAAAAAAAGGCAAAACGAATGGCGATGAGACTTGGCGATTTTGAGCGTTTTGTGCGAGGATTGGCCAACCGACTTGGCGTAAAAGGCCCTTTTTTTTGCGCGCGCACTTTGTGCGATCCTGTCAGTTTGTCGGATTCAATGTGGGGCGTGAATCAGCCGTGCGCCTCTTTGCTTGGCGCTCAAGTTGGGCGAAAACGTCGCACACCAAAAAAGGAAAGACACAAAGGCGGCCAACAGCGAATGTCACTCTCGTGGCCAAAATTGAATGCTCAATTCCAAAAGGCCAAGGAACGTGATTAAAAGTCAGCAGAGATAGATTAGATGTCATTGTGCATACTGTATGTCCTGACGTTTGAGCTCTTTGTGCCCTTCGAAGTTTCCCCTGATTCAGGCGCCACCGCAGCGCAGGTTTTGCGACAAAACTAGAGATATCCGGGTGCGGCTGACAAATTTAGAATTTCGCAAAATCAGCTCAGGGTCCAACTCGCAAAAATGCAAAGAAAGTGGGATTCTAGAGCTTCCAATCACATTCCAAAAGAAGCTTCTTGAGTGTTCGTCCAGTTCTTTCCAGCAAATATAAAAGAAGACCTAAATCGCCGTTTTGATTTTTTTTTTTTCATTCTTTATCAATACTCCAAACCATATTTCCATCTTCAAATCAAACTACCTCAAGTTTGACTTCCTTTACTTTACCCCACATTCCAAACCAGCCTATATCACCAACAAACACCAATCAATTTACATCATGTCTTGCGGCTGCTCCTCATCCTCTTCTTCTTCCACCAAGGGTTCTTCCTGCTGCGGATCGACGGGCCCATGTGCCTGCAACCAGAAATTCTCACAGCTGACTCTGAACAAGGGTCCCAGCGCAAGCTGCGCTTGCTCGTCTTGCGCCTGCACTGACTGCCAATGTGAGTCGAGTCTAAACTGCCAATGCTAAAAAAGAGCATTTGGATGGCAATTCTTACCATTACTACATGTATCACCTTGGAGATCTTAGCTGCCTGCTGAAATTCCTGAATGAATATATAAAAAACATTAGCTAATACATAACAAGAAAAATAACAATAATAGTTTATTAAAAACTGATAGACTCCAGGTATTGGCATTTCTTAGTCAAAAGTTCCCAGGCCTTGAGGAGAAAAAACAAGTGCATGTATAATACAAACGATATATTCCACTCCACTGAATTGATTCCCATCACTCAATGCTCTGCAAATCTGCGTTTTTTTTTTCCGATGACAGAAAGTGTTCAATGGTTTCTGCTTTCTTGTTATCTTGTTGCTCGTTGATCGTTTCACAGATGCAACTTGTTGAACTTTTTTGCAACTACTACTATTTTTTGCGCTGCACTTTTTTGTTCTGCAAACTTGAACTCCCTTCCGTTTTGTGCGTAACAAAGTTGCGAGTATAGTGTTTTCTTGCAGAGAATAAAATAGACCGGGGACTTGGCATTGAATGGAGCTTCACAGTTGTCGAAGCGATACGTGGATGGCAAAACACTTGAATGCGGTGGTTCTCAGCGATTCTTTTATAGAGGATAGACAAATCCATAGCACAATACAGTTGCAGTGCATAAACATGAAAACCATGAAGATATGAACGACAGGAAAAGAAAAATAGCACGTTGGTTAATCAGTGATCGTGGAAAGTAAAAACTGTATCAAAGTATAATGTGTATATAGATTAGATTTGTTTTGCCCGAAAAAATACTGCAATTACATCTTCTTTGTTTTAAGCTTGTTGGACTTTAGCATACGACGGCGGTTTCATTTTCCTTCTCAGTGCCTTTGCAATCCACGGCGGAAGAAGCGCCGCTGCCGTTATGACGGCCGTTTTCCAAAAAAAGGCCACAGTTGTGACGTAGTTGAGATCAAAGTACTCTGCGAGCAAGGGGAAGGAGACGACGTAGATTATAAACGTGATGAGTTCGGAAATGACCATGAGTTTGGTCCAAGTAATGACTTCGAGGGCCACCATAATGAGTTCGTTGAGGAGAAGCGCTGTGAAGGAGACAGAGACCATTTTGTGGAAGAGCGAAGGGTCGACGCCGACAAAAAGCTGGGCAAGACCTTGGATGACAGTGCCTTGATAAAGGGAGACCAAGACCCAGACAAAGAAGGTCTTGTACGAAAGTGACTTTCCCTCAGTCAGCTCTTTATACAGTTCAGGGTAGAGTTTGGCTAGATCTTCATCGACGTCCTTATCGAGCACCAGTGAGAACACAGGCGCCATCGTGTAGACTGTTGCGTAGCCGACCATGAGCCACCCGTCGTACAACGTAAGTGGCTTGAGACCCGACGCAATTGAGTATACTGTTTGACAGACACTAATGATGAGACCACGGTGAATCACAAACTGGGCCAGTTTTGCAGACCGCTTGTAGGAATTGCGGCCGTGCCAGACAAGAAGCTTGGTCAAATGTGAGAACTGCGTAATAGAGAAATCGGCCGCAAGTGAGGCTTGCTTGCCTTCCTTGCCTACAATGCCAACGCCCACGTCAGCGGCTTGGATCATGCTCACGTCGTTACCGCCGTCGCCAATGCAACATACACGTTTTTTGGTCGACTCTTTGATCAGCGTCGCCACATCAGCCTTTTGCTGGGGTGTACACCTGCATGCAATTACCGCAGGAAGACGGACTGCGACGCTCACAAACTCCTCCTTGAAGTGCGTCAAAAACAGCGCCAGCGACTCGCCGTCAATTAGAAGGCACGAATCAGGTTTTTGTCTCAAAAAGTCAATGTGCTCAAACGCACTGTCACGCGTTCGCACCTTGACCACCGTTTGAATGTACTGGCCACGGGCCACGAGCTTCGAGCTCACAGCGACACACCGCGCCGTTTCGACTTTATCACCTGTAAGCATCCAAATTTTGATACCCGCGTTACGAAGCAGTTCCAACGAAGGCTTCATATCCTTCTGAAGTCTGTCTTCGACGCCTGTAAGTCCCAAAAGTTCCAAATCGTGTTCCAAAAAGTCCGACACAACCTTGGCACACTGCGCGTCACGGTTGACCATTGAGAGACTCGCTTCAGAGTACTTGGCCACAAAGGAGTCGTAGAGACTCGTGAGTAGGCGCTTGCGGCCAACAACAAGAGTTCTTAGACCCTCGCGTGCCATGTTTCCGCACTCTTCTTCCAGCCAGTCATTGCTTTGGACAATGGGCGCCATGACGACATCAGCGCCCTTTTGCAAAAACCAGATCTCATCCTTTGCCCTGTCACGGACTATAATGCCCATGCGCTTGTTGTCAGAATTGAATGGAAACACATACAAGATGTCATACTCTTGTTGCGTATTGGTAGCTTGATGGATGAGAGTCATGGATGTACGATCACGCTTGTAAAGAGAGAGGCCGACAGATGCGGTCCACTTGACAATAGCAATTTCATCTGGCGACGCTGCTTGGTATTCAATAACGCCGTCTTCATACGATGGAGTCACACTATGGCAAATAGCCAGCGTCGAAACAACGTCTTTAACTCTAGTGCCAATTTCACGGCGACTTCGGGGACCACTAGCGTTGCCGGATACATAATTCGTGACTTCATCCATGGCGTCACCAGCGTACGACACTGTGCCAACATGAATTCTCTTCATTTCCATATCGTTTTGAGTCAAGGTGCCAGTTTTATCCGTCAACAGGTACTCAATACGACCAAGATCTTCAGGGATAGTGCTTGTACGTACAATTGTCTCTGGGATGCTTTTATCATGTTCAATCTGGTACGCATAGACGGACTTGCCCATATCAAGATTGACACGCAAACTAACGGGAATAATTGTCGAAAACAAAATAAGGTACCGCATGATATCAATATACCACTCTTTGCCAAATCCAGCAATAGCGACTAAACCGATACTAAGGAGAAATACACAAGAACAGAGAATTTTGGACAAGTTGTTGATTTCAAGTTCCAAAAGCCCTGTTTTTGTGCCCGCGCGAGACGTGTTGAGCGCTTGTCGGGTTTCAGTGCCAGTGTAAACTACACACCCGATAGCAGTGCCGGACGCCAACACTGTATTCGCCCAGAGCGTGTTGTCGACAGAGAGACCTACAGAAGAGCCACGAAGAGAGAGGCCACCCAAAAATGTGTGAATATCTTTCTGAGGCGGTGATGCGGTTATAGAGATTTCATTGAGAGAATCGAGATCGGCATTTTGGGTGAGAGTACACGAGATTCGCAGTTTCCAGTCGGTTTCACCATCAAGTTGATCTGTACGAATGAAGGATTCGCCGGTTGTCTCTGATGACTGAAGCAGAATCATGTCAGCCGGGATACGCTGATCCTTGTGTAGCCGAACGAGAGTGCCCACTTTGAGGTTTTGCGCGGCCACTAAGCTGGTGTCTGAGTTGACAACTTCATAGAGCTCTGTGTTGGCCTCGCGATCTCTGCGGCGACGGCTGATGTCATCCCACGCCTCTTTACTCATGGTAACCGTAAGTACAAAGGCGAGGGGCACAATATAGGAGGAGAGGTACCCAATGCGCAGGGCCGGGATGATCTGAGATAGCGCGACCAACAGAAAATATAAATTGAAGAAAAATTTGAATTGTTCAAATAGGATGACAGGGAGAAAGGTGAATGCCGAGTACTTGGCGTTGGAGATGGCATTGGACGGGTATGTGTAGTGCTTTGCGTTGGCGGGTAGTGGGGTTAAAGGGGTAACTGTTCTTTGATGGCCCACGTCGTCAGTTTCTGAAGTCAGGGCGACCGACAGGTTTGGAGAAGACGAATTGCGTTTGAACAGACGAGAAATTTTGTTCTTGAAGATGGCCGCGTTAAGTTTATAAGACGAGTGCGGTCTTGATCCCGCATGAGCCTTCTTTTTGGGCCCGCCATCCATCCCAATCAACGGCGCCATGTCCGCATCGTCCACAATGAGGTCGTCTTCATAGGGTTCCTCACTCGCTGCTGCAGCATTTGGATCCCAGGTATGCAAGGGTATATCGGTAGGGTCTGTCATTCTGGACACGGCAGTTGAAATGCTTCTTAGTGTCAAACGCGACCGGTTAAGGATCAGAAAGGTCCACCTTAATGGGGCATACCACCTAACTCGGGTACGCCTGGGAAAGAATGCCAGCTTTCCGTTTGGAGAAGGAATAATTGTGGAGGTTTAGTGAGCGTAGGTGGGGAGGAGACCAAGCAATCAAAAAAACAAGAATAAATAGTAATGGCGGAGATATGCTAGTGGAGGATCAAGAGTATGATGAGCTTGTTTAATTGCCAGCGGTGATGTAGTTTGGCTTGGGGATCTGGGAGGTGGCGTAGAAATTACGCTCAACCCTAACCGGAGATTTATCTGAGCATTCGAAGAAATCCATCCGAGATCCATCATGACGTCGAACGTTTAAACTTATAGCTAAAGACGTGAACAAATGTGGACATTGTCTAAAGAGGGGACATGGCTTAACAGAAGGTTGAAAAAGACTATTCGAGACCAAAATGTTTCTTATGTTTTTTTCTGTTTTTCTCTTTGTTTAATGTTTCTCAAGTCTTTTACCGGGGCTGTAAAACTTTACTAGAGGGAATAAAAACATTTCAAGATGAGGGATAGAAGCCAACCGCTACGATGCAAAAATAAAGAGATAAATGAGAGTGTGGAGAATGGCCTCTTTGAGAATTTGTAGTCGATTCAAACCGAGCCCGTAACATGCTACTAATGCTAGTTAAAGCACTAACCAAAAAGTATTGTCTAAAATGCTATTCTGTTCTAAGTATTGATTTTATATTTGCTGCTTATCGTGCTACTTCCATGTTTTAATTTTTTATTTCTATTTTCTTTATTTATTCATCTCATTGTTATTCTTCTTCTTACAATGCGTATATCAACGATCGGCTTTCTTTAGGGGCGGTGTCCCGAGAAACCTGAGATGGAGGGGCTTGTTGGCGTTATCGCAAGTGTCGCCAGCAAGGATGCCAACAAAGAGCCCCCAATCTGGGTAAATGGTTCTTAAAGCTGCTTCGAATCCGGCCAAACTACATAGTTAGCGTATTGCCTGTGGCAGTGTGGCTTGGAGTATTCCCATGGCCATGCTAACTACGTATTGATTATTGTACTAGTAGTCGACTATGGTTTTTTATTATTATTATTATTTGTTATATGTCAACTGGTTTCAATGCTAGCTGTTTCTTTTGTATACAGCTGTTTTCCTGGATGCACACTTGTGCATACACTATGTAGTCTTCGTACGTAGTTGAGTATACATAAACATTTGAATGCACGATATACAATATGCGTTGCTTTTATCCCCACACTTTCCTCCCTCCAATATTTAGATGTTGTTCATTTAATGATCACATCAAGTGATTCATACCTTGGAATATATAGACATGCGCAGTCGACTTTGACGTTGCCATATCCGCATTATTTTACGCATAAACTTGTTAACCAAAACCGTACTATTGCATCAGCAGTTTTGTATTTTTTTTTCTGAGATTTGCTCATTCTTAACATTTCGAATCTTAGATGTCTTCTGTTAGTTGTATACTTGCATTCATGTATGTTTCAGCGCTATTGATATCAGTATCTGGATGCTGCTTTGGCTGCTTCTTATCGGACCTTGTTCCACATTGGTCTTCTATTGGGTCAACGCCCGGGGCAAATAGAACATTCCATTTAATATTCCACTCTAAGTAGTAGCTTCCACAATCAATTTCTAAGTTGAACAAGAATGCTGAATGGTGCGATTATAATAGTATTTGTTCTGCTCAGTGCTTGTTACAGAGAACTAGCTACGCTGCTTACATGTCACATAACCAATCGATACAACTGCAGCACTTAGAGGGGCCGGCTCGGACATCATGCTTGCAAAACGGAAATGTGGGGCTCTCTCTATAAATCTGGGCTATATCTCTATCGCTCATGAATTGGAATGATAGGCTGGGCTCAACCCTTCTTCGGTCTCGAAGACGACGTTAATTAATTACATATCGTACTCTATATACTGTGAGTGATGTGCTCAGGTGTTGCTTAATAGTGCTACCAAATACTGTGCTATTAGGTGTACCAGGTGGTGGTGTATTATCGGCTATAGATTCGTTCTGGAATCATCAACACGCATGAATACGTAACGAATATTGAACACATGCATTGAAATAGACGATGCTGACATCAACGGCCACCGGTTCTGTTGCATCGCAAAGCTCTGGTTACATAGATTGCTATACACATGCATGTGTAAATAAATATGTAGCTTACGCGATTCAAGGGTGTTGCTGCGCTGGATTCGCACTTGTACGTGTTTGGAAATTCATGATCACGGCCCGATGACGATATCTTCACTGCAGATATCATCAGTTGGCTATACGCGTACGTTGATCGTGATCGAAGCATGCGAGCGTCCGCTGCTAGTTCCAATTAATGCGGCTAGCAAGCTCTGCAGGTTGTTCTCTTCCACTTGGGTAAACGATTGATCATCGATGTGGACTCTGATACTACCAAGACATCAATGTTTGCATGTATAATACATGTGTGCAATGCAAGGCTCTTTTGAGTAAATACAAGAACATTGAAATGGAAGTAGATATCGAGGAAAGGTCCGGGGCCCATCATCGATTGATAGTCAACATTTGAACGCGAGGTCCAAGTGTTCGTTTGCGCATTGATGTTTACAAGAAGGGTTATTACAACCGAAAAGGAAATCTTGAGGAACAAAAGAAGACAGCAAAAAGAACGAAACAAGGGAGAGAAAAGGACCAAGAGGTAGGGGGGATTCTAGCGAGCGTTCTCAAGCAGGTTTCAGATATATATGGGCCCGACTCAAGTAAGCGCATTCCATATATGGACGTCTTGCTCTCAAAGCCATTTTCTAATCGGTCAATTTGATCTAACTATGATCAGCGATTGCATAGATTGCCGTTATCATAGAATCAAACTATCGCTATCTACTGCCTATTATCGTAATTCTCGTATCGCATTCGCCATTCCATTCAGCCATTTTCCTTGATTCAAAATGCTTCGAATGCTTCCAAATGTTGGTTCCAGAACATTTGCACAGCGAATGGAACATGGAACACTTATTGGAAGCAATCAATATGCGCGGGGGCTGTATACATGATTATGCATGAAGGCACTTGGCAAAAAAACAAAAAAAAATACATTCAACTTTGGAGCAAACAAAGAACTAACTAGTTTGAAAGGACGAAATCAGTCTGTAAACTGATTACTGGGAGCAAACATTGAAACCAATACAGGAAGTATAAGAATGAAAATGGTTTAATATTAGGAATATAAGAATCCTCTTACCAAAAAGTTTTTCTGAGAGAAGGCTGGCGGCGCGGCTTGTGCGATTAAGAGCTTGTAATTTCTACGTCACCAAAGCTAGCTTGCCATGGGCGCGGTAACGTTGGTAACGTTGGTAACGTTGGTATACCGTTTCAGGGGGCCTTTCCTCTGTAAACCCAATTCGAGAATGGAAGTGTCATTTTAACCAATTAGACGACCAGCTCCACTATGCAATTCCAATCCTTTGGGGATCTTAGTTGACTGCTAAGACGCGTCTGTTTTGCATAAAATAAAAATTCACTTACATGTATGTCGTTGGTATGTATAACAAGCTTTAATTAAAGTCTGACTAGTTGTGTACAGCGCTCTGTTCTGCTTTGGGTTGGTCTTTATCCCTTTGAATTTAACATTGAAGGAGACCATTTGCGATGGACGCGTTTGAAGGGCTAGCTGTCCGAAGGAGGCATGTTGAGTGAGCTGGTACCAGCACTGGCATGCAGAGAACGCTTGGGCAGTCGCTTCAAGTGGTACTATTGGCAGAGCTATAGTTGCTCATCCACGGATGCATTTCAAAAAAAAACAGTGAAACTCACTTGGACTCAGCTACTTCAGGTTGAGTTCAAAGGGTTGGTAGTAAATGCTTACATACCATGTAAGTCGTGATTGCTATCTGGAGATAAGAGATGATTGTGGAGAAAGATTGCGAATGAGCCACGAACGTATTCTCGGGTGCTGGCATTTGAATGACACGATTATCAGCTTGTGAGGCATGCAGTTGACTACACAGTAACGTTTAAACATGGCTCGTCATATACACAAGTGTAAACTACTACACATGTGGTGCAATTCTAGATACATCATTGATAGGCTATGCTTTGAACTTGAAAGCTTTTAGCGATGTAAAAACTTCAATGTTCAACTCTAAGCGACGTCGCTTAGTAGTGTGTGTATACTCACCAAAGTATGTATACACTAGTACACGCGTAGCGAGTACTCACCCAGTGGGCAACAAAGTACTCAAGTGCTCCCTACAAAAGCGCTTTCGGATTAATATTGAATTTATGAGCTTGATTTGGCATTAACGTTGTCTCAGACAAGCGCTTTCCTCTTCTTGTTTTCTTAACACCAATTGCTTCGTTGTAAGTAGTAAATTAGTACTCTACTAGTATACCTAGCTACTATGTAAGGCACCAGTATTGGCCGATTCGAACACTCGATGTCCCAAATAAACCCAAACCGTAAACTATCATAAACCAGGGTACGAGTGGAGTTTAGCGCGCGCACAAGAAGTAATTACAAACACAGGAGAGACCAGTAGCTAAGTTAGTCAAGATGGCCAATGTCTCGCGTATTTCGAATCGATCTATCTTCAAGTTCATCTCATCCCATTTAGACTTTTAATGCTGCTTGCGCCGCACTTTTTGCTTTGATCAAGCTTAATTTTGACGTTTCGACGTTCATGTGTGGTTTAGGCAACATGCCTACCGATAATTTCAAGTTCATTCCAGTACTGAGCTTACATTGTAGCTAGGCTTCTTCAGATGTTGTTCCAAATGGTGAGTTTAATTCAGACCCTTGAAATTCAAAGTTTGCAATAAACATTCCTATCAAGATTTCAAAAAGTTAGTATGCAGAGATATGGTCAACATTCTTATATTGGAAGAGACATGATAACCAGCATTCAATGCTTGAAAGAAAGCACCGAGTGTTTAAACGTCTTATAAAATGTGTATGCGTGTGGAGTACTCAAGTCAATGAGATAAATGAAACTTATGAATAGATAAAAAATTAACATGCATGTTCAACATTGAAGTCTCAAAAAAATAAGCTTTTCATCGTTTTGGGTGAAGGCAGATGAGAACCTTGAAGTATGAAAAAGATATCGGCAACCATCAGGCCATGAAAAACACATGTAATTGATGATGGCCATAATGATATCGTCGAATGCCATGTAATTGATACTCGGGAGTATACGTAGAACCCCACAGTATCCAAACAACATTTGAAGTTCATTGGCAGTCAACTGGTGCGCCAATGAGGTGTCCTCAAAGGCTCAATTTGAAGGCTCAAGAACTCAAAAGCTTGCATGCGGCAGAATCATCGATTGAATCGCTCGAAGATGCGAGCGCTTAGGAATTCAACAGACAGCTGCGCAGCGCGCTATACAGCACTTGCAATGAGCGCTCCAATGCCTGTTGCATTGTAGCAGAGCGCGCGCTTGTGCACGATGTGGGCGTCTCCTTTTGTATTACAAAGCGCACGTGCTTTTCAAGGAGACATCTGGACTCGTCAGTACTGCAGGCAGCGGACGTCCGCCAGTCGACCGATCGCGATACTTCAGTGCGCAAGTATTAAGTTTGCTGACATAGCAATCTGGTCACAAAATTCACGTGAAACTAATATGCTTAAAATAATAAACTCTTTCAGCAGCATGCGCTAATGCATGCAGCCGTACTGCTTTTTTAAATGCAGAAATAAATGCATGCACAGCACATGCAAAGTTGCAGTGCATGCATGCAACTGTTAATCCATAATTTATTTTTTCATTTTTTTCTTTTTAATTACCAGAATCAATTGATACTAGCGTTCCCCATCACGATATCTGAATGCACTATAGCTGGTCCAATTGGTTTTCTCCATTTTCAGCCTTTCCATGGGGTTTCCACTGGGAATTCCATTGGATTTCCTTTTTCGTAAGAGTCCAAAAAATCGATTCCATTGAATCTCCATTCGGTTCACTCGCATCCTGTAAAACTTCGAACCAAATTCGTGCGTTTCTACTGGGCACTTGCGAAATTCACTGGGCGTTTGATGTCCCGCTGGGGTTTAGATATAAGCGCACGTCCTCGCCTCGCTTTTCCCATTTTTCTTCTTCCTTTTTATTATTTAGTACAATTCCTTCTCTCTCTCTCTCTTTCCCTCTCTCTCTACTCTCCATCAAATGTCCTCCTTCTTCCAGACTCTACATAATCCCCCGACTCCTCCAGTCAACTCCAACGAGTCCACGAGCTACACTGAGAGCCACGATGCTCTCGCGCTCACCGCCGACACAAACTTTTACTACGAAGAGGCAAACCGTTACAGAATGTTCACCCCAACATCCACAGCCGATCTTCCCTTTGACGATCTCACCGCCTTCTACTCGCCCAACGTAGATTTCCAGCCGCCAGCCCAGTTCTCTGCACCAGAACACTACAGACAACAAGACAACCAATACTCAGTTCACAGTGCATTCCCATCACAGCACCAACAACAGCACCAACAGCAGACGCAGCAGCAGCAACAGCAGCCGTTTAACGAGTTCTTTCCCCCCAATCTAAACGACCTATACCTTCCAGCACCAAACGCGCCATTCGACGACGCTGCGTCCGGTAGCGATTTCATCTCAGATCTTTCGTCTCCCGCGGACTCGCTGCTTGACGAACAGGGAAGCTACTTTCCCGCAACAAATACTAGCAACACGCATCTCGCGTTCCCGCCAGCCCCGTCCTCCACTGGTGGCCTCAATTTCAGTCCCACTGAGACCTCCTTCTTTTTGCCAGATGACCAGCAGAGACCCCTTAGCCCATTCAATCTAGAACATACCAGACAAGCGTCCTTCTTCTTGCCGGATGACCAACAAAGGCCCCTTAGCCCGTTCAATATGGAACGCACCAGGCAGGCGTCCTTCTTCTTGCCAGATACGAGCCAACAGAGACCCGAACGCACCAGGCAGCCATGGTTCGCATACCCTGACGTTCCTCCGCCCGCAGCCCATCGAAGCTCCAGCTTGCCGTCCTCGTCCTCGCGCAAGGGCTACACGGGCTCTAGAATAGGCACAGGCTCGCCCTCGTCCATCACCAAGATCCCCACGCCCAGCAGCAATTTGAATCTTAGTAACCTCAGCAGCCTCAGCAACACGCACATTGGCACGCCGCCTGCACCTAGCATAAACCCTGACGGCACCGTGCAGCTCGACTGCAACGGGCGCAAGCCACGGCAATGGCGCAATCGCAAGTACAAGTGCTCGCACTGCAACCTCGTGTTTTACGACCGGGACCTCAACCTCTACGCGCGGCATATTCGTAAGGTGGAGGCTGCCACGCACGACGACGACCCGGACGCGCCGACAGGCACCGACGCCAGTGGGCGCAAGTTCAAGTGTCCCGAGCCTTCGTGCGCATGGCACGACATTGGGTTTGTGCGCAAGCTTGAGCAGCAGAAGCACTACACGCGCAAGCATGGGAACCCGACGTTTGCGTGCCGGTTCTGGCAGCCCGACGGCCTCGAGCTGTTTGCCGGCAGTGGGGTGTGCACCACGCGCTGGCACGCCGATTCAGGCAACCGCCTACGTCACGAGAGGGCAGTGCATGGCATGGTGTGGAGCGAAGACTGCGCAGTGCAGGCCGAGAAGTACCGTACTGGTGGACTTGGATTTGACGACCAGCAGCAGCCCCTAGTACCGCCACCGCAGCTCCAATCATTGCAAATCCCACCGCAGGCGATCCCAGTGCACCCGCAGCAGCATCTGGTCGACTACGGCCTGTAATAGACCAAGGCGGCGAGGGCGGCGGCTGTCCCTGAAACTTTATTTATTTACGAACATGTATTCTATGGGAGAAGTTGAAATCTTTGAAGGACGAAGAAAACATTTCAAACGAGAAAAAAAAGTACGAAAAAGAGAAGAAACGCAAGCATGTTTATATACATGTATAAAGCACATGCGCACATTGGATGAAGCATTTATGCTGCAAGAAAACAAGTTGGTGGATTTTGCACGTTAATTCAGAATACTTGGCTGTTGGTTCAACGTTGACGATCGATAAGAATTCAGGAGAAAAGCACTGCATAAAATAGCGTACTATACTACATACATGTATTGTGATCAAGGGCGTATAAAATAATAATACCAGTATACTAGCAAAATATAATATAATAAAAATGCATTTTCCAAAACTTGAAATGAATGAAAAAAATAAAAACCCTGTCGCCTTGAACTTAAGCTCACAGCAAGCGCTACCCTTTTTTTGGGCGTTTGGGTGGTCTGGGTGGTTTAAACACGGTATAACAGGTGGGTTTAAGCGAGCGATTTAATTCAAGAGAAAAAAGCCCTGAGCAGGTTTAGTACTTGAGTCTGTTACTCAGTGCTGATTTTACTAGTTTTATTGGTTTTACTGGCAGTTACTGGCTTTTTGTACTCGATTCCGGGAGCGCACAAAAGAAAGCAGTATATATAGTACCGCTGGATCTGCCTATCATATTCAAGGTTTGCCTTGAAAGCACTTGGGTTTCAGTACCGCGGGATCCAAACCTATGGACCAAAAGCCAGCTAACAATGAAGCCAGCTAACATTGAAAGTGCACGTGTACTGAGCGCTTTAAAATCCTACTAGTAGTAATACTAACATTTGAAAGATCAATGGATCGGTGCCCACGCACGCAAGTTAACAATGTGTTACATTCAAATGTTGATTAACTGAGGTTAAAACAAAATAACGGGATACACATGTACCATGTGCAGTAAATAACTAGATTCTGCACATGTGTATAATAATATTTTTTGTATTCTTCAGCTTGCAATGGTTTGTATTTTAGACGGTGCAGTGCAACCGTTGATCAGTGGAAAGAAAACGGTAAAAGCACTTGAGTTGGAGGTTGGGAGGCACAAGGCACAAAACTTAAAACTCAAGGTGCAAGGCACAAGGCATAATCTAAAACCCAAATATATTTTAGGAGGGAAGCACGCTAGAGACACTTTTCACTTGATCTTAACTCTTTTTTTACAGGATAGTGTAATAAGCAAAGCCGTGTTTTTTCTTAGAAAGCATATATGCTACTTGAATCAAGCTTATAACACAGGTTAGATATATTTTGTGCATTTAGAAAGAGATACTTTTTGTTCGGTCAATCGGTCGTAACGCCGAAGAACAAAAAAATAAATCAAATTTTTCACACAATCATGAAGAATAATAGAAAAAATAAAATGAAATTTTTTCCAGTGTTTGACGCATTACTTTATTGAAAAATATCTTGCAAGAAGGGTTAAGATTAAGTGAAAGGTGGTGCCTAGGCTCAAGCGTTTCCTTATTTTTTTAGATGGCATTTCACCTATAGCAGTATCATTTAAACGGAAACAATAACAAAGGGTAGACTTGGAAAAACTCCTTTTCTCTCAATTTTAGCCCTTTGAGTTAATATTATTTTACCATACAAGGATTGAGCTAAGTTGCATGCAAAATGTCCCTTTATTCCTATCATTTGAGATGTATCAAGCTTGAAGTGAGTCTTAACTACATTCTTTAGCTGAAGTAGAGATCTGCTTTCGCGTGTGTACAGCGTAACACAGTAATCACCATCAATCGGTGTTGGTGCAGCTGCGTATTCTCTCTGATTGGGCTAAATCCAAGAGCAAAGGAGTTTCTATAAGCCTATTCTAAACAAATTTTTCATCATCATCATCACCATCAACAGTATCTAGTTTCAGAGAGATGAAATACACACACTTTTTTTTGTTTTGCTTTTGCACTGCGCTTGTTACAACTGGCCGGCTGGGGACGTATGATCTCACCAAGGGAGCTGTGCAGTGATTTGAAAAAGCGCAACGGTTCTACAGACACCGCAATGCTTATATCATCCTATTACGGGCCGGTGATTACTTGTAAAGCGTGTTCCCTGTAGAAAGTACTGGCGTGCGTACATGTAATGCGAGTTCGGTCTTGGATCGAGCTGGGCTCAAGCGTAGCGATCTAGGATCGAGGCACGTACGCTGTTGAATCCAAAAAAAAGTTGAGAAAAGTAAATAAGTTTGTCGTGGCGGTCAAATAGAAATTACATATAAAGGGCCAGATTGACCGCCCGGGTGTAGGAGTCACACTGCTGGGTTTAAAATGTCGGATCGGAAGTGATAAAAAAATTGGAACCAAGATTGATGGGTAGGCGCAGTTGAGCAAGGTGCCAGATCAAGCGATTTAATTCCCGGCCTTTTTCAAAGGGGGCTGCTGAAAAGTACACGCTTGGCGTAACGTGGCATTCTATTTGAATGTACGTATTCGGGGGGTTATAGCAACCTGTGAACAGCCTTAAAAGTTGCTGAGCGCTTGAAGAGTTTGGCGGCCTCCCGACCGCATCCATATTTTATTTTCCGTTCAAACAGGCTCGCTTCAAAACTTGAAGGCATTCCGTTGTCTCTTAACTCGGTAAAATCCTTAAAGGTATACTGCAATGGTTAGCCAGAATATAACCCCTAAGCTTTTGAAATGTCCTCAACAGGGAACAGGTTAAATCGTCTTGCTACCAAAACACGATTGAATCTGTTTTCCAACTGATGTCTATGTGCATTATGTAGCATCTGTTTAATGGTACAAATACTACTCTTTATTCCATTTCGTGAGTCATTAACGCGAATATTGTTTTTTATTTAGCGTTATAGCCGATTGACTGGGCAAAAATTTATTGATTGATTGATCGCTAAAGGCCGTTAGCAGGACCGAAAGATTAAGGGCAGGAACATACGCTGTTATATACAAGTATAGTCGTGTATTCTATGCGGAGCTAGTCGACTTATCTTTCATACTTACAGAAGAGTTGAGATTTAGTCTACTATCTCATGTATATATTGGTTGACGTTTAATGATTGTGTTGTCAATTTAATCCCTTGGGTCTTAGCTGGCAGCTAACGCCTGATTGGGTACTAAAATTTTAGTTGATAATATAACGAGACACTCAAATTAATGTAAAGCAAGAATAATAAGAGAAATAAAAAAATGCTGCAGTAATAAAACAGCGAGTTTTATTTTATGTGAATGAAAGCCAGTAAAACCTCCATTTAAACCTGTTATGGGATCTTTTTGCATCTTTGTCTCTCGCTTAGTGCTGATCGGTCTTGAATTTATTATTATTATTGTTTGTTATATGTCAACTGCGGTTTATGGACTTGAATCAAATATGACCGCTCACTTTAAGGAGCTTACAAACGCGGGTACACGCGTAACACGCGACTATTTTTCTAACATCATAAGGAAAAAATTAGCTTGATCGATGGGCACTTGAGCATCCTGTCAAATCAAGCTATGCACTACGTAAATTTAGATGAAGCCGTGCACGGCCGTTTCAAAAAGATTATAGTGCTAAAAAGGTTTGACAGCCGTCCGCCCTCAATTAAACTCTACCTTCCAAGCAGCTGATGAGACGGCTTCAAAGGTTTTTTTGTAAGAATGAACAAAAACAATTCAGGGATGTATGTGTTCAAAGCATGCATGCTTTTTATTCTATTCCTTGTTTATTCGGTGAATGGCTCAGCCAGTGATTGATTTATGGCTTTTACTGGTTACCGGTCGATTTTGCTAAACAGAGCCATCGATGATCGATAATGGCGGGCTATTCTAGACGGCTGTTCACTCCAAAGCTGGAAAAAATGAAAGGACATACCTTTGAACTGTTAGAGTTGTGTGATAGTGCTGTCATATGCTCCAGTTTAATTAAAACGACGAACGAGATTCAAGGGGTTACATGAGTAGCATGGCCAAAATCAAGTGTTCTATAGGGATAAAGAAAACATTTGTAATGAAAACTGCAGATGGGCACTTGAGCATAATGTATACTTGCCAATGAGCGCAAAACTAAACGAGCTTCTAGGAAAGTGAAAAAGACCGATCTAGTCGTGTATTCCCATAAAATTATAGCCATCCCCTGGAGATATTTGGTTTAGCTAGAACGTTTGACTAAAAAATAACAAGAATCATGATAATAATAAAAAATGTAGCTGCTATACATACATCCTTATAGGAGAGTATTCAAACTATACTACTCCATAGAACGATTGAAATACGTTTACCGTCGAAACGAAGTGCAGTAAACATAAAATAGGCGGTACTTGAGTGCAACTTAGTACCGGTATTGATTTCAACAAGTAGTTGACAACATTTGAAAAGGTCTGAAAACCTTTAAGAACACAAATGTCAGATAACACGAAATTACATGTTAACTTGAACTTATCTTCACCAAAATATTCATATCTAAAAAAAACTTGGATTTCAATCTTTTAACCGACTGCGACCTCGAACGAGTTGCAGTGCAGTTTTTACTACCTGCACATGCATGCAACTTGTTCCAGGCTCGCGCATGTATTTAAATTGTACAGCGTGCTCCTAGGCTTTTTTTATTTGCAGCTGATGATCAGCTATGGATATCCAACTCTAATTCCTGATATTACCCGGCGGGATACATAGGCATGGGAAGGAAAGATTCAGTACGCGTTCAGTCAATGATGTTAAGTCCAGTCGCAGTTCATGTTAGATACAATACAAAACAAGGGATCCATGGTTTGAAGTTCTACGACAATCAAAAGTTGAGTGCATGTTTTTTCTTCTTCTTCTTATCTATATTATACTGTATGTACTTGTTTATAGCAATGAATTGATAGCGCCCATACATTTGGAAGAAAACGTCTGGAGGCCTAAAAACACCTGGGCGTGCAACCCCAAACGTTCAAGGCGCAGTGGAATGATACTTGGAATCAGTTAACAAAAACGGCAGCGGGCTGACGTCCTGTCCAAGCGTTCAGCGCCAACATCAGCGTTCAGCGCCAACATCAGCGTTCAGCGCCAACATCAGACACGTACCCCGGGCCCATTACAAGCTTTAGACCCCTTTAGATTCACACCTCCTTCATTTGCATAGAGAACATTTAAACATGGATATTTACATAGGCATTGCTTTAATCCTGGCCTTTTAAGAAGTCTCACGTTCAATACCGCAGCTTTAACAGTTATAAAATATTTCGAGCGCTGTCTATTTGTCTTGGCCCCCCGGGTCACTCCAAAAGCACAGCCCAAACAACTGTTTGTGGAAGACTGTTACGCGCTAATTTTTGTTAGTGTCTTTCTTGTTAAAATATCAACTCTGCATAATACTTATTAGACATTAGCGATTAGCAGCCTGCTAAGATCTCCAGGAGTTACTTTTTTCAATTCGCCTATAAAACAGACTTGAGGAGGAAACATTGAATTCCAGGGAAATCTCATTTAT
>JAJMAG010000102.1:45712-73701 GCA_030564905.1 Geotrichum fermentans
CTACGTGACCAAACGCCCACCGATCCCAGAGGGACCCTTTGAAGAACCGATTCGAGGGGAAATGTCGTCTAGACAGTCTAGGCCATTTAGACAATCAGCACCACCGCTAATGGACTCGGGTCCCCCGGGTATCCTGGCTGGCTGCTAACGTCTATAGAGTACGTAAACCGCAGTTGACATATAACAAATAATAATAATTTATTGTATAGTAGTAGATTGCTGAATTTAGCTGGGCTCTTTTCAACTTCAATCATTACGTACTAGTAGCTGAAATTGATTACAGCCATTCGGTATTCAAATGTTAATTTCCCCTTTTCTCTTGACTTTATGCCTCCATCCGTCTTTGACCCTTCAGGACTTATCGGCCCCCATCATAACAGCGCTACCACCACCACACCCTGCAAACGAATCAGGCCCAACGCGTAAAATTGTAAAAGAAAGCGGCTTGAAAGAACATTCTGCAGCATTTGCTTTCCAGCGGTCCGAACACGATGCACTGGCATTTGAAAGGAAAGAAAGAAATTTTCAACACTAGCTTTTTTTGATGAAGAAAGTTGAACGCCGAACAGCTGGTGCACTTTTAGGCTCAACATGCCAACCTCAGCGCTTTTAACTTTTGTTTTTTACACTTGAATACTACATGCATGCATTTATTTTTTTTTTACATTTCTCGGTTGATCGATCGATCCATCGAATATTGCACAAAATGTGCATTATTGAATTGGAGGTTTCAATGTTGCCCCGCTTCAAAATGTTGAACTGAGACACAAGCACAAACCTGGATTCGGCCGAGTCTTAAGATTCAAGTTAGTAGTCGGACTACGCCGGCCGTTTAGGCAAATCTTCGAAGAAGAGGGCGTGAGAAAAAGAAAAAAAGCTTATTGAAACTTGGCTACATAACCAACCAGCGGAAAAATAAAAACAAACTTAAAATCAGCGTATTTTGCAGTTAAACGAGCGAACAATACGAGGAATGCGGGCACGGACAAGTGGGCTGCTTGGCAACATCAAATTTCAGGGCCGATATCATCATGATACCTAAACAGCTGAGATCGGCTGGACCTGAAGCCGGCCTGGTGGTATACATACTATGCAGTAACTATATGTACACCTCAAACGGCTTTTTTTTCTTGTCTGCAGACAGAAATGCTTCATTAACAAGAAAAAAGTTTAACAAGAAAAATAATAATAAAAATTTAAAAGCCATACACATTCATGTGTACAATATGTAGCCAACGTGCAAATACATCTCCTATTCCAGTCTCGGGAAAATCTGTTTAACGACACCCGAGTCTGGTGTAATGGGGTTTTTATCATCAATTTACAGCACACTACTGGTGTTTGTTTTATTATTATTATTTGTTATATGTCAACTGCGGTTTATGTACTTTATAGACGTTAGCAGCCAGCCAGGATACCCGGGGGACCCGAGTCCATTAGCGGTGGTGCTGATTGTCTAAATGGCCTAGACGGTCTAGACCACATTTCCCCTCGAACCGGTTGTTTCCATATAAGGTTTTTCCTATGCTTTTTCAAGCTTCAAGTTCCCGTGATTCTCACTTTGTAAAATGAGAAGTAAGCTGCTCATTACAAGTAAAGAATCTCAAAAAGTTTTCACGGATGTAAGCTAAAAATCATATCACCAAGCCTTCTTTGGCTGTCCAGTGGCAGTACGTAAAAGGTAGACCAGATGTATTATATCCGGTCCTCTAAAAGGTACGTATCTCGACAGCCGCTTCCACAACTGGCAATAATCAAATGGATTTAAAATTACAGTGTTGCAATGAATGATAACTGTAATGACTCCTTAAGTTGTCAAAATTAAGGGCTATTGTCAATGTTTCAGTTGGTGAGTTTTCTGCGATTACTAGTAGCTAAGGTTCGCACGCCTTCTTTTTCCTTTTTTTTATGGAACAAGGAAAGGGGATCCGAGATGACTATATACACAGAACATACTATTTAAAGTAACGTTGAGAACTGGAGTGGATCGCATAGCTTATCTTTCAAGTTACTCAATACAAGACAGCTCTCATCTGACTTTTGTAAGTGTATCCATAACTTGAGTCCGTAGAGGAAATGAGAGTGATCAACATAAGTTTAGCATTGAACACTATAATGATTTACGCAAATCGTTATTTTGAGACAAACAATTGAACACTAAATTCAGGTACTTTCAAAAGGATTTTCTGTAATCTCGAACTTGCATTTCCAGGTGCTTAATCTATATGCATACAGTACATATAAAAAAAGAATGAATAGCCTTGAGCCAATCGCGCTCAATCAAATTGATGTCAGCAACAGGCGAGCTGGATATTGCAAAGAGGCAAGGTCCATCCATGCCTTGCTCAGTAAAAATTGAGCTGGCACCTGTATCCACTATTATACATAGTAAAAACAACGATGTCAAAACGCATTGTACCTTGTCACCTCAATAGAGCTAGCATCTCTGATGGCCGAGTTAGCAACTCTGAAAACACACACACTCAAATACACCAACCTGAGCGATTGAGAAAAACCAAAAATGGAAGAAACAACTCTCCACAAGCGTGCTCGCTGGAACTAAATCTTTCTGGCACATCCATTCTCACGTGCATTTATTTCAAAGAAGGCGTTTAGATTTAGAGTAAAGCAGAGGAACCCTAGTTAGAGGCACCCCCTTAAATTTCACTTGATATTAATCCTTTTTTGCAAAAACTATAGCTTAGAAGTTCACCAGTGTAAGTGCAAAGATATCTTCGTTACGCGAGATAGGTTCCAAGGACCTGGATGAAATTTACTTTATTTTCGGTAGGTCAGTTTCAATTTTTCTTCTTACCTTAAATAAGCTTTATAATAAGAGGAAGTGGTCAGATGTGCAGTTAAGCATTCATTACAATTGCCATCGCTCCTTGCAATGTTACTGTATTTGTCCCTCCTACTTATTTCCATACAAGGCTACGGACTTGCTGCATCGAAGTTGGTTAGTTTAGTGAAGTTACACTGTTATTCAAGTGAAATGCAAAAGATACAACGATTTAAAAGTGGCCAACATCAAAAGCTTGAGAAAAAGCTTTCAGGATTTTGAAAACATTAGTGTGACCACTAGGGCCAACATGCTAAATGCGATATTGAGGTAATTCGTAAATTGCTGGAAATTTATCCCAGTTGTCTTCTTTCAAAAAGCTGTGAAAAAGGTGTGTGCAATTTCCATGTTGACTATAAAATGTCAAAGTGTATAAACATTATCATCAAATAACTAGAGGTCTGAAAGCTTGTCCTTAGTAGCCATGTATGCAATTATGTCGTTAACGTATCCGACTCAAGTAAAATATCTTTATCAATCTTTTGGAAGCTTAGGTTTGGTGCATATTGTTTTGCGTTTGATTATCAATCTTGCATCGGGCCGCTTGAGCAAGCATGGAAAACCGTTAAATTTGGAAATTTACCATGAGCCGGATGATGGTGTATCCTAATTCTGTGCTAACACAGAGGTTCATTTTTATTTCTAATTATTTCAAATAACTATGGTCGTAAGTAAAGATCATAATAATGCACGAAATAGTGATCATCATAAATCTGTTTATTGACCCGTTTTAATAACAATAGTAGAAGTTTAGTAAAAAAGTGAGACAATTCATTGTTTAATGCAAGCAGGTTATAGCTCAAGTGCTTTTTCATTATATTTTAGGTATTGCAATAGAGTTGGTTAAGTTCCTGAATGTCCCCCCGTCCATAATCTTTGACTGGTGTAACCACTTCCTATGACAATCTTTCAAAATGAGTTTTCTCATTGCACTTGGGTGGAATCATGGATTATGGATGAAGTAGACTGTACCTGGGTTGCATGTAGCTTAATGAATTGATCACTAAATTGTCCAAACTAAGTGCAGAAGAAAGCCAAAAAAAACTAAGTCTTTTATAACTTACATAATAAGCTGTTTTACAAAGAAATTTGCAGGAATCGAGTCCAAGATCAAATTTTTAGAGATTGGATTGTTTTTGTATTTTAATGGTCTCGATTATGACTGATATCTGCCATCCAAAATATTCAATACCAGGCTGTATAAATAGAAAGACAGATTCATATTTTTGTATGGCCAATCGGCTATAACGCTAAATAAAAAACAATATCAAACGTTCAATCAAAAGGAAGCAAAAATGGATTAAAATTCAAGACTCAGCACCTTCAAGATCATTGTGATTTCCTTTGTCTGACTGGCTTTTATCAGCATTACAATATTACCTTAATAAAACCTGAATCTATAAGAATTACGATGATGATGATGATATATTTTAGCCAGGTCATCGTGGCTGGTTGACAGCCCCAGAGACCTTGCTCGTTTATGTATTTACTATGTTTTTGTTCGCATAGATTTGCCATTTCTTGGTTGGTGCCGTTTTTGTTCCTGATGTGTAGGGGGTCAGGAACAGCCACCACAGCCCGAGTCGGCCGAGAGTCTTCACCCTATAAGAATTACAATCAATCAATCAATCAATCAATCAATATATTTTTGCCCGGTCAATCGGCTATAACGCTAAATAAGAAACAATATTAAACTTTCACAATCACAAGAAAACAAAAATAAAATAAAATCCCAGATTCAGCACCTACAAGACCGTGTTCATTCTTTCCGTCTAGCTGGCTTTCACCAGCGCAGCAATCACACCTTAACTAAGCCCGAATTCGCTGAGAGTCCTCGTCCCCAGTTGAAACAACTGAAAACCCCTGTGTAAACAAAACCTCAATAAAGAAGAAAAAAAAACCCACAGGAGGCCCTATAAGAATTACGTGTATTAATGAAAAAATACATTTTAGATGTAAAACAACGTTATATAGTAATTGTATTACATTTACATTGTAAGAAATACGGTCTGCGTTATTATACGAGTTAGTTCGTATTTCTCAATGCTTTAATTAGCGTTTATTGATGATTGCAATTATTCTTCTCGCTGTTATTTCCTTCGCTTTCTCTTCTGGTTAGCTCTTTGTTATCTGAGCCTCGATACGTTCCTATTTGTCATTGTTTGTCTGAGCTCTTCTTGAAGTCTAATGCTGCTCCGATTTTACGCTCATCGTGCTCGTCGTCTTGCTTTATGTGTTTGGTTTAATTTAACTTGAAACAGACTTCTATTCTTTAAGCTGACACACTTTAATGATGTTACAATCTGAGCTAATGCGAGTCTTCTCCAAGAGTGTTAGTCCTGCCTCAGAAAGATTAAGTTAAATCATTTATATTTAGTTTACCTTTCGTCCAGAATTCGTTTGATTCTACACGAGGAATTTTTAAGAAAATACAGAATATCTTTTACTCCATTTATTGAAAGCACTTCACCTTCACAGAGTTGCGTCCGCATGGCCCGGGTTGATCCCGCTGGCCCTGCATCAATCCACTTATTACCATTTCAGGCCCGATGGCCTTCATACATCAGTGACAGATGTAGTGGCTCAATGGTAGAGCATTGGATTCCAAATCCAAAGGCTGCAGGTTCGATTCCTGTCTATGTCACATATCTTTTTGAAGTTCTAGCTTTCTAAGTCAGCTCTTTTTTGCTTTGAAAAGGCTCATTTAGAATGGCAATTACCCAATTATGTATGTTTGGCACTTTCAGAATCAAAGGTTTTTAGGTATTCTCTTTTTGTGTTGAGCCTTTTTAGTGCCTGAAGCCCAAGCTCACGTTCCGCCTTGTCTTGAAAAAACCTAGTCCATAGAAAGTGTCAAAAATAGTGGATACTTTGCTCATGTTTTTGCTCATTTTTGTTGCTTTTCATGTTTAAAAAAGAATAAATTGAAAGTAGTAGAGAATTTTCAGAAATGTAAAAAAATGAGTATACTCTAGCATTTAAGTGAAGTGATAATGCTTATACTAATCATTCACTACACCAATTTCAAAACAAGAGCAGTTCAGATAAGCACACCCTGTAAACGTGTGCTATTAACACTTGAGCTTAGCAAAATTAGGCCAGATCAGTATCGTGACACTTCTTAGTCCCTTTCATACAAATACCAGGGGATGAGTTATTTTGCATTTACATACAAGCAGCTGGAAAGGCGCAAATGAAACTGGCAAGGTAAAACCCGCTTATTCGGAAACCATGTGAGACACAGTAGACAAGACCAATCTGATCAGACCATGAAAGCGACGATGGAAAGAGCAGCCCATGCAACATAACTCTTGTACAGTACAAAGCAGCTAATGGTGGATCTTGCAAGAAGAGTTCCGATAAACCCCGCTTTGCTTAAACACTAGTACGTAAAGATAATAGTTGATGAAAATTTCTATTGCAAGTAAAAATCAACATGGTTCCACCCTTCTCGCGTTTTAGCAGAGCCATATACTGTTTTGGCTTTTAACCATTGAGCTTTGAAAGGCTTGTTATATTATCACTAGAACATGCATTATTTACTTATTTCTTCAAGTATAAAGCTAAACTCATTTGATGTATTTTAGTATCGTTTTTGTTATATATCATATAACTATACAAGAGCAACCCTATAGCGCGAGCGTAAGAGGAGCCCAGTGTCGTATAAAAAAAATAAATGAAGCTAGATGATATATTTCTGTTAAATTAATACAGCACCCTTCCAAGTGCTGTCGTAGTACTTCTTACAGGTATCACGTCTCTATCCTCTGAAAGACGTTATAACAAAATAGGAATACTACTGTGTGCCTACAACCTTGGTAACTATCCCGTAGGCTCTCTATACATGCACACATATCCCGGAATGACAACACTTATTTGTCAGTCGACCAACTAGGCTAAGACCTTCCGCACAGAGCTCGCTTTCTACCCAAAAGCCCAGATCTTCTGATGACGTCTAAATGTAAGAAATTTGTAGCCAGTCGGACCCTTTTTCTTCGTTTCGAGATCTGTTTGAGTGATTTTTTTTCTAGGACAGCGAGCCCCATGCCCGTCACTTGAGTGTACATGTATCAAGGGTCCTACTTTTCTCCATGTTCCACTGGGGTAATTTTGTCACCCCATGTTTGCAACACATGTGTGCTGCGCTAGTAAAGTTAAATTTTGAAGAAATACCTTTGCGTTGTCGTCGCGCCCACAACATGGAATCTCTATGAAGATAAACCGTTGAAGGTCACATAAAGTAACCAAGTTTATTTTAAAAAGACTACGAGACTGGATACGAAATTTATTTTGAGCAGACAAATCAAACATCCTCAGATGTTCCCGCGATGTTATCGTCTGAATTCATCAAGCCTTGTTTCGTGGTTCTGCGTCCTATTGATGTCAATTTCTTTTTCAGGTCTTTGAGAACTCCTAGTATGTTTTCAAGTACAGATCATTCACAGACCTGAAAATTAATTGGAGTGATGTAGTTTTGCGCTCGTAATGGCGCCGTCAAGCGATCTGATCACTTCAGCCCTGGCTGAATTGAGCTCGACAGAGTTGTGATCGCGTGCCTTTTACTCTCTTCTTTGGTATGTAGGGGAACACAAGGCTGGCCAGCCCTTTACATGCATTCAATTTGCAATGACTGCTGATTTAGCATTCCCCACATGTGGTGATGCCGTCACGTTATTAAAGTGCTTCTAGAACGCGTCGATTGGCGGGTAATACCAAAACCTTAATCTCCACCACCCAACATATGGAGAAAAAAAGTGGTGAGACCTTCGGGCCTCAACGACCCCGGAAAGGCGTTCCGTTCCATGGATTGGTCCAACGCCAACCGTTGAACGGCGCATGTGAGTGGCACCCCCGTACGCAGAGAAGCCTAAAACTTCCTTTCAAGTACATAGATGTTAGTATGGCACAATTTGGAAAAACCAGTCCGGCCGATTTCGGGACCTTTAAATGCTCCTCGCACATGTATGCTGCCGACCTAGACCATGGGGCCATCTCACATCGTTGTTCAATGAATCACTGCACTTGCTTGGTTTCTAACGCCGTTGACTTCAAGGTTCTACTTTGATTTTTCCTGTTCCACTTATTATTATTATTCCACTTCAATTTTGCAACTGTAGAGACGTTTAATATTGAAGCTTTCAAATACTGTTTTCCGCCCCCGCGTTGCCAAGTTGTCCGAAGTAGGGAAAACCCGGGGTGTGAGTATGTATGCCATATTGAATCCGGATATAGTAAGTGCTCACGTTCTTTGCACAGGGGTTGCTTGAAAATGTTGGCACGGAGTTCCTTCAAACGATCGTGGCTCATTTAATACAATTCTCTTGAGCGTGACACAAGTCACCAGCTGAGTCTGAGAATTAAGAAGCAGAAGCGGTGATCTAAGAAACATTTGAAAGCACTGCTCCATTGAGTCCTAAGACTGGGAATTACTTGAGAGGAGAGCTTTTGCTTGCCAAAAATATTGCCAAGCATTAACACCTAGACGAATCCAGTGTTTTTCTAGAGAGATCTAGGCTTTTGACAGTGCGCGTATTAAGCTAGAACTAATTATTAGAGCTGCAACGTGTAGCGCTGTTTAGGCTGCAGCGTTTCCATTTCAATTCATTTGGCAGTTGCACGGAAGGGAGTGGTATACACATGAACTGCGGAGAACCGTCGTCCTGTTCTACTGTAAGCTCATTTCCATTGACAAGGAATTTCTTTCAGTAGTGTATGTTTTTCCTAAATGAAAGGATGACTCCACCCCTGGCTAGTAGCTCACCTCAAGAGTCTACACACGTAGGACATGGTAGGTCTCGATTCTGTTTCCCCACACTGTGCATTGGCATCAATGTAGCGCATCATTGATACCGGCCCCTGACGTACGCATAAACTCGTTTATAAACTTTTCATTAACCAGAATGATTGAAGTACAGCTTCTAGTTGGTATGTAGCTCAATATGTATATGATCTTAGCTACAAATAGACATGCAGTTCTGTTGGAGGTTTTATACATGAAGCTAGCTAGCTCTTCAGTAGAATCTGCTAATTCCAAGCAATCCACTTTTTCCAATAAATACTACAAACTTTTATTATGAGTTGGGGCAATTTTCTCTTTCTCGTTCTCGCACCTGAAAAATCTTTACTAAAATTCATTGCACCGCTATGTAGTAGGTGAGACCTAGCCAGTGGTCAGGAAGCTAGCTTCGTATTTCCAAGCCCATTATCTATTTAGAATCCATTTCCCCCTAGCTAATTTTACCTACATTAAGCTTTTACTGGATCTAGAGCCTAGATTTAGTGCCGTGACTTGAGCATTTACCAAAAACAGGCGACTTTGCCAATAAGGTCTCTGTGGGGTCAATTTGAAGATCCTGGAGAACTAGCTTTGAAGTCACATGAACGATTGAAGAGCATATAGTACTCCAAATTCATCGGCTCAATTTGAACTGGAAAATCGTTGGTTCTTCCCGATGTAAATCACACATTCAAGCATGCTAGTACTTGCCAGTGGCATCCGCACCCTTTGGTATGTAATTTGGAATTTCTTTCACTCACTGGCACTTAAGATTTTATCATGTCTTAACTTTCCTTTTCCTTTGCAAATCATTGATAGACTTGAGCACTACATGTATTGTGCATGTACCTAAAAAAGCTTTTTCTCCTTCGTATAGTACTTCAATGTTGGCCGTTGCAACATATTTTTCCGTATGTGTATAGCAAACTTTTCGTATTTACATGCGTAATGCGCGTGGCACCTCCATATATTTTTCATTATTATTCTCCTTCTTGTTACATGCCAACTTCAATCTTTATATTCAAGCGGACGCGCTTTAGCAGCCAGCAAATTTCTGTTTGGGATTGGAGATCGTTGGTCAACGGTTTGCCCTGATCGTCTGCTCGTAGTTAGCTTAGTAGCTTAGTTGAGATTTCCTATCGAATCTGGGTTTCCAAAGGACTCTGGAACATTGAAACTTCCTCTGAAACCCGGTGCACATTGGTGACGTGGTTCCAAGCTCTTTCTTGCGCAAGCCTAATCGTTAGTGTTTTCTTAAAAAAAAGACACCGCTGCGCAGGCGCCGGACGAGTGCCTTGGAGTAAGGCCTCCGCGGGTGCGAAACCTGGCCACCCAGGGGTAGAACTTGTCTCCGAGTACATAGGCGGTACTTTCTTAACTTCATTGACCCTTTTTTTCTTCAAGGATTTTGAAAAGGCTGTCTCTACAGTGACGCCATCCTTGTCTCAGATCAATTGTTCATCGTAAGGTCAATATTATAATAAAAAAACACAATGTCCCCAGATGAGCTGACATACATATGTAATGCATGCTTCAAACCAAGCTGCTTCCGCCCGTATACCCCCTATCTTTTTTTTTTTTTTTTTGAAGAAACAACTAAGCTGAGCTAGCGCTCTTGGGGAAAAACTTATTCCCATGTAGAAAACGTACGTCGGATCTTAATATTAGTTCCGGAGGCGCGATTTACACATTGTACGCACTCAACCTGGAAAAAACAGCATTAGTCCGACCTTTTGTATAACAACCTGACTAATGTGTACATGTAAGTTGAAGAGGTGTTTTTTTTTTACTTGGATATCTTCTCAAACAGGATTTTGTCTTTAGATGGCTTTCAATGTTTTCAACGCTCAACTATCCAAGTGTTAATATAAAATACATGTTAATTACAGGTCGTGAGAATGTAATGAAAAATCACTTACTAAAAAGTATTTTCAGTTTTTATTAAGAGAGCTACAGAATAAGAAAAAAAAAAAAAAGATTGCAAAAAGTGACCAAAGAAAAAAAAAATCTTATAGTCGTCTTGAAGAATAAGGTGAAGCCCTCCAAGCAAGATTCGAAGTCAATTCCTACAAACTGGTGAGCTTTTAGTATTATTGTTTCACGCCAGGTACACTTGACAAACTAGCCAAAGAAGGGCAAAACAGCAAATAGTTGCACTTGGGTGAATTTCGCCGACAGCGATACTGAAGATTTCTGAGCTTCCCACAGAGGTCGAACCAAGACTTGATTCTGTATTCGCCTTTAGCTTGTTGGTTCACTAGAACACTTTGCTTTTCCTGGCTTAACTTTGATTTTGGAGTTCAAGTTTGGAACGCTTTGCTTTAGAGGAATTGGAAACGGTCTGCAATAGCTTTATTCTCATTAATGAACGTCACTGAGAAATGTATGCTATATACGTTGGGAAGCTAGGTAGATTCCACGACTCGATTGGAGCCCATTAACCAACCCTTCTCAGTTTCCTTATAAAAACATTATCCCCTTCAAATGCATGCTATATTAGCTCGAGACATGGTTTTGTACAGCATTTCCAAATAAAGAAACTTTCGTCGAGTTACAAGCCGCACCCACTCACTAAGCCGCGCAGAGGTACTTTGCAAAAGGCCGGCGCGCGAGAAACTCGAACTTGAACTTCAAGTTGGAAATGGGGCTGGTACTGTGTGCTCCGTGTCAGAGTTTCCGAGTTTACACTTTTCAAAAACCTGCGTATTACCAATACCGTTGACACATGCATTGACGTTATATCGTATTGTGTCAAAAATGCTTTGGCAATCTTTATATTTGTATATACTAGTATTTCATTCAAAAGTGTCATCGCCAAATCAGCTCCAACAGAGGCTAGTCCCGCTCTCCGCCCTTCTCGGCTCCCAGATATAAACCAGAATACCAAACTCGAAGTGCAAAATAAGAATACGCAACAACTCGGACTGGTATTTTTAAGAAGAACTTGGATATAGAAGAGAAAGCTATACTAAGGGCGCTAAATTTACCATCACAAGTCGTAACATAAACCTTTTTCAAACTCCAAATCTTGTCCAACACATGTGCATGTCACGTGTTATTGATCGCTTGCAATGAACGCTAGCTTGTGAATCACCCAAAAAAAAAAAAAAACCGTTAAAAAAGCCGTTTTTAAGTTACCAACACACTTGAACTTTGAATCGTTTGGACTCAGTGTATTTTTGAAAGGTTAACGGCTAGTACGGGCGTTAATTTCATGACCAGTGCAAGGCTCATGTGTTGTCTCATACATATATGGCGCAAATTGAAGTGTTTAGTGAACAACATTTAAACTCCTTCTACCAATGTTCACTGGCAGTTCTTCACTCGGAAGACCGTTCACTACATACAGTACGTAGTATACAGAGCTAGGCTAACGTCGCGCGCTCGGTTCGGACCCCGTTCATTGGTATTCTGGAATGGACACACATGTGTACAGTCCACGTACAGAACCATACAGGCGTTCTAGCTACAGCATATAGTACGTTGTATACCGTTCAATGTTGACATGGAAGCAGGAGCTCGGTGGCCTGAGTTTCACTTTGTTTATAACGTGCCATAATACACTTGTTTCTTCCTCTTCATGACTGATCCACCGGGTGGGCGCAGTGCTGTAGATATGGCTCTTCGCTATGTGGCACTTGGATTTACGTGGGCGTAGAGACAGATACAGAGGTATGATGTTTCCTAGTAAACGTTGAATGCGGCAGCATGTTCAAATGTTAGTAGTGGTATTCTTGCTCTGCCATGATAAGATCTCAAAGTTATCAATAGGAGCGATCTTTTGGTCTTGGCTTTTTCTTGCTTTTTTTGTGACCGTTGACTCCAGATGTCTGCAACTCAAGTTGCCGGTCTTGCCATAGCTTTGGCTCAAGTCAAGTTGCACACCACTAACTAGACCACTTGATCGATACAGTGCGTTGACTCACAACCCACCCACCCTCACCGGCCGTAGCCACCCTCACTATCTTCTCCTCTCTTTCCTCCTCAGGTCTCCTTGACTTTCTTGTCCCTTGAACAACATTTGAATAGGTCCCTGTCCATGTTATATGTGTATTCATAAAACATCCAGATCTAAGCCCCCAAGCCCGATGCCACACAATCACGACCATTTCCCTGCCGTACGCACTCTCCACCACCCCTCAAGCACTTGCTTGCTGAGTTGTGGTGATCATCACGGTGACCAGGTGTCCCAATGCATCCACAAGCATCTGAAGCTTTGAGGGGCGTTTGTGAGGCCCTGGGGCGGCTTAGTAACCAGCTATTATGTAACGAAACCAGAACAGCACATGATGTCATCAAGTTAAACGGCGGCGTGAGGTTAACGCACGGCCAAGGCTCCCAGCTGGGCGCCGCGATATCAATGATTGATCAATGATCAATCATGATCAATCATGATCGATCGCTGAAGTTTACTATGTAACGGCCGTTGAGGTTAAGTTGTGGTTATGAAGCCAAGAAACCGTAACCGTTGACGTTTATAAATGTTGTTTAGTGCACAGCCTTGAGCTAGCACTTGAGCTAGCTATATGGGGTGCAGAGGTCAACGGCTGTCGTACTTTCAACCCTTGAAGAGACTTTGAACTTGAACATGCCATTTCCTTTTGCCTCGAGAGGCGGTTAGGACTTTGCAACGCACGGTCACTGATGGTCGCTGTGAACATAAAGCCAACTTGAAAGCCAAAGACAAAGAAGACAACGCCCCAAAATAATGTCGACACTACTATAGTAGTGGTGACGTTAAAAGTTGCATGAATTCAACGGCCGGTGGTCTATAGTCTCAGTATCAGTACTAGTACCAGCACTAATGTCAGCACCAATGCAATGTCAGCTTCAGTGTCAATGTCGGTGATGCCATGTGCAGTCTTCAAGCGTTCAATTTAAAGCTCAAGTGCTAGCGCTAAGTCGCATAAGTCAGCAGCTAGCAGTCAACGGTAGCAATACATCCATATGTGCCTTCAAGTTCAAATCCAAGCGCTTTAAGACTGATCTATTAAACACATGTGCACATGTATTAAAGCGAACGAATGATCAACACCTGTGTGACGATCCAACTATGTACCGTGTTGTTATCGAGTTTACGAACGACGTCATTCCAAGACAGCACTTGAGATTCATGTACAGCTAGTACTGCAGAATGTAGAATCCCGTTGACGTGAACAAAATAGCCATCTCCAACTTCACTTGCCATGGATCAGCCTCAACAGTCAACCCGTTGCTGGCCCTTCAGACGCCCTATACCCGTTAACTCGAAGCCAGCAGCACTTCAATGCTCACCTTCAATTCTGGTTCAATCGTATTCTAGTATTCTAAAGCAATGATGAGTTCAAATAAATAAATAAATAGATAAATAAATAGATACATATGAGTTTAATAGTTTCCATTCATGATGAAGATATCTCTTTTTTCGTGTTCTTTTTTTTTTTTTTTTTTTTCCTTCTTTCGAAAAAAAACGTCAACAAAGGAATAAAAAATAAGAAAAAAAAAAAGAGGAAGAAAAAAAAAAACAAGTCTATAATATCAACAAGGGGTGTGCAATGCCAGAATCTCTAGTTAAAACGGAGGAGATGAGATGAGATGCGAGTTTTTTGTGTGGAATGGGAGAAAAATGATATAAAATGCAAAGATGGGTGGGCGTCGTGAAGAAAAAAGTGTTATAAATAAGTCATGTTGGACGTAGTGTAGAGGTGCGTGTATGTCGTGTGTGCGTGTGTGTGTGTCAAGAAGAACGCAGCTCCTTTTCGCCGGTGCGGCGCCACTTCAGGCGCTGCGACATCTTGCGCCAGTGGCTGTGGTGCCGAGGAATGGCGGGCTGGCTGGACTCGCTGTTGGCGGGGCTCGACACGCTGAAGCGCGTATTATAGTCGAGGCAACACATGGGCGACTCCGGCGGCGTCATGGGGTTGGTGCGGCACTTGCGGGACAGTCCCTGGGCCTCGTCGCCGACAAAGAGCGACTCGACAGAGCTCGACTTGCTGAGGCAGTCCGAGTTCCACGACTCGGGCTGGTGCCAGCTGCAGTCGGATTTGGTCGAGTCGACCGTCGAGTCGTTGGAACCGAAAGGCGAAATCATAATGTTGGAGAGGGGCTGCAAGCATGTCTCGACGCAGTGCGAAGTAGGGGGATGTGAGGATTCGTTGGTGTTGTTTTTGTTGCCCATGGCTTTAACCGAGACAATGAACGGCCTATAGGCGTTTTCCTTCATAATGTCCTTGACGTGCAGAACGGCCTCGTCAAAGCAGGCTGGCTCAGGGGGCGGGTCAGAGTTGAGGGCCATTAGTTTAGCCTTGACCTCGGATGGGAGGTTGAGCTCCTTTGGCGAGTCTGTTTGAATGTACGTGTTGATGATACGTTGCCACATCATGACCAACACGTCTATCGAGTTGAACGACTTTTCATGGGCCTGCTTGTACTTTTGGACGTCCAGAATAAACTCGATGGTTTCGAGACAGTGGTTTTGCGAGAGGAAGCCGACAAACGCGGTGAGGTTGTAGGGGTATGCAGACTTGTCGTTGAGGATATCTTCGAGGGATGGGTACTTGCCTAGCATGGATTTGATGGCGTGGCAGGAGTAGGGCACTGGAGCGGGGGACGATGTATATTGCGGCACATGCATGGCGGTGGTGCTCTGCGAGTGCTTTGTAAGTGGATGGGGATGCTTGAAGAGTGGCGTTGGGGGTTGGAGGTGATGGCTGGTGTGGTGAGTAAGAAATAAAATGAGAAATGAGAAATGAGACGGGGAAAAAGGGAAAATAAATAAAAAAAATATAAAAACAAAAAAAGTAAAAGGAACGATGCCATTAAGGGAAACCGTTATTTTATATACAGGAAACGAGGGAAAAAAGGAACAAAACAACAAAAACAAAAAAACAAAAAAAAGGACGGCGAAATTTTATTTCCATTTCGCACACGCGCGCAGCAGTAGCGCTAGCCGATCGATTTCTCAACGGAGCAGAAAAAGCAAAGAAAAAAGAAAACGAAGAACAATGATATTTAAACGCATGTGTCCCAACAAGGCAGTTAGTGAATGCATTGGTTTCAGCTGAGCGCGATAGGAGACCAAGTCACACAAATCACTATTGACCCGAGTATGCTCAGTCTGTGGTTTACTACCAGCGAACATGGACAGTGGTAGCTTACAGTACATACATAGTATGTAGGCAACGGCCGGCCGGTAGTATGAGGAATATGCACAGACCAGAAACTGCCGTCCAATCGACCACCCGGCTGGAACATCTCAGTACTACCAGCTGTCCTACTTTGAAGTACACATTAGAGCACGGCTGCGCACATCTCAGCATATCATGCTGATGATATTGTAGCTGAGTGCTACTTGTGGCGTTGTTCTAGACGCAATCATGCCACACTTTGACCCACATGATTCTCTCGCTAACTTGTTCTACTAATATTCACGTGATTTAGCCGGGAACGATATCGGCGAAATCCGTACACAGCCACTTTCATGTTGACTATAGAGCCCCGGCTGCTGCTCTTATAATAAAGTGCTACAAACCCCCCCAGCCGCTGCTAGCTGCTGCTTAGTACTGCACACGCGTGATGGAAGCCTCACAGAGTAATAATGCCACACACTTGCATGCCTGGCTCTCAATATATTTCAACCGGGTGTGAACGCTTGTTACAATTTATTCAGCTAGCGGCTTCTTTTTCATTGCGGTTCATGGAGAGCTACAAGGCACCCGTCTGCCGTCTGCGAATGTCTCACGAGTCTTTCTTGGAGGGGATGCTAACGGTGTCGTTTGACTTGTGAGAGAGTCACTAAAGTGCCAGCACGGGTTTCAGAGCAAGGGTCCTTTGAACACTCTGAATCCAACGTTGAATTAGTTGAAGGGAAAACGGCATGACAAAATATTGCACCATGTAGCTTGTGCTCAGTCTGTAGGGCAGTACTCTCTATGATCAGTTCATCCATGGAATTCAAGACTTCAAATGTTCTATCCAGGCCAATATATACTATATAGTTTTCTTCCATGCACAGCTATTTCCCGTGACACTATAGTTGATATCCTTCAGCTTGAAGATCTCTTGTGTTTTATTTTATTTTTCGTATTTTTTTGCATGTTCAAGTTTCTTCCGCGTGTGGCGCGCCGTGAAATGACGCATAGAAGAAAATCAAAAGGGAAAAAATTTTCCATTTTTTTTTTTTTTTTTCAAGGTTTTCAACAACGTTTATTGCTTATTGTTCAACTTTATTGTCTGGAGTGTGCACGCCAATAGTCGACGCCCCCACCCCACGACCCCCCTCAGCCAAGACATGAACCGAGAAATTCATGAATGCCAACGGCCGCGCGCCATTGATCTTTTGAACGTCTCGGATCCGATTCAGCAAACTTTTTTTGCTCTGAATGTTTTTAGTATTTTATTCTACTCCTTGATTTATTTTATTTAAACTTGCATGACAATAACCTTGGCAGTTTCTATTTTCTGTATTTCAAAGTTGGCTTCAACGTTCGCTCGATCGGATAGCTGTCAGTTGAGGTAAATAGCAAATTTCAACTTGATTGAAGAGCCTGGCGTTGATGTTAAACATCTATGGCCGGCTACGTTTGGACAGCATTTGGCTTCCGCGAGGATTAAACTTCCCACGCAATTTGAACCGGACCCACAAAACGGCAGTAAAACCTTGTATTAAAAGATAGAAGGAGGCCCAGCGCCGTTACGATTAAAGACGCAATCCGGATTCCACTCACTCTCCTAAAGATTGAAAAGCTATAAACGATCCTCTAGAACTCGGTAGCTATAGCCAGAAGTGCACAGTGGCTCCAACTAGGCAAGTGCGTGGGATGAAATGCTTGTTTTACTTTTTTACGACAAACTTGAATCATCCAGTATGTATACGGTTCTAAAGGTTTCTTAATTTTTTTTTTTTACATCCAACGGTAGACGTCAACGGTCAACGGTCACTTACAGGCGTGGCGCATCTGAAATCCAAGCGCTGAGTAGCGAGACACGGCGCCACAGGCACGGCTACACACGGCTATGCGAGTGCCTCACTGACACCGGTCGATCGGTGCCTCCAAAGATTACGAAATTTACGCTAATTTACATCTGTTAGCCCAGGCTTCATGTGTAAGAAAGAAACTGGGCGAGGAGGAACTGGATAAATGAATAAACTGATGAAAACTCAGGGCACTATAGTTAACGGAACAAATGCAAATTTTAAAACCAAAACAACATTTGAAAACACAACATGAATATTGACGGAACAATGAAAAAAGCTTGAGTGGCGTACATAGTAAGCAACACTAGCGGAACAATGCAAGCGGGGACAACACAAATGGAGTAATACTCCCATTTTGCACATGGGGCAATACCAGCCGAGTACCCAAAGACTACAAGCGGAACAATATTAATACGAGTAAACAGCATACAAGTATCAATAATAGCACTAGTTGAGCTACGTATTCTCTGCATCTAATGACTCTTCATGTAGGACTAGTAGTGCTGACATCATGATGATCAATCTCTATACAGGAATCCTACTCCGGTGGTTGGCACTTGCACACGGCTCTTGCTATAGCTTCTCGCTCTCACTAGCCGGCAGCCGTGCTTGCTCAGGTACCCCCACGCTATACGTGAATTCAAAAGTCTTGCAGTGAACTCAATGTTGGTTCAAATAACAAACGGCCCTTTTTTTCAATTTTTATTATCATTATTCTTGTAATATATTACCCATAATTTTCATAAAAATCATTAGACGTTAGCAACCAGCTAAGCTAGATCTGCGGGGGACCTGAGTGCGTTAGTGGCACAAATCCATATGGGCGTGTCTAAGCGGTCGAGACGAGATGACATTTCCCCTCGAATCGGTTTTTCAAACTTAAGGATCTTCGATCCCCTCTGGAATTGGGGCCGATCGATGACGTAGTGATTCCAAGCTCTCTCTCTCACGCGTGCTCGAGCCGGGTCGCCAGCGTCGAAGGTTTTTAATCGAATTAATTGTCTACCCCTCAAACCAAATCAGCACCTTTGCTCTTACTAGTTGGCCAACATTTTGGGCAACTGTTACCCCAAGTCATTTTTTGCCTGGGGCCTTTCTCAAGAGTCAGTCAACTGGTGTCAGGCATGTCTTATGACAAGACGGATTTATATTTGTGTATCCTTCCAGGTAATGTATTGTGCATTGATTTTACGTAGAATCCTTAAGAGATAAAGAATCAAGCGTTTAAAAGGAACGAACAAACAAGAAAAAAAAAACATTTGGAGCTACTCAAGCAGATCCTGTACAGGACAAGAACAAACATGGTATCTTAAACACGTAACGTAGAAGAGGCCATTGAATTAGGAGTACGCAATCACAAATCAGAGTTAATTGCCATCCACACAACATGCAAACTGTCCTTTGGCCTGCGGACAGTCCACCAGTGCCCCGGTTTACTTCTTGACTGTCCTTTCATTTTTCTCCTTGTCTAAAGGTGGTTCATTTGGATACGCTTTTCGGCAAGCTGCCAGCCCTAGTCCCCGGTCTGTGGTCGCACTGCCCTCGTCAGCGCCCTGAACGCCCTCAATCGTGGGTGAAGCGGCGCATGGATGTAGCGCGTGTTCGACAGCAGTCGCGGCGGCGGCGGCGATTGTGGTGGTGGAGGATGCGATTTGGCGGGTTGCGGCGTTGGTTATGCCATAGATGGTTTGGAGCTTTGTCAACATAAGACAAGTTAAGCCCTTGGGGTTGTGTGCTTGCGGGTGTGCTTGTGCTGTTGTTTGTCCTAAGACTCAAAATGAGTTAACAGAGATGCGAAAAAGAAGTCTGAGTGCTCATACAAAGATGATCAAGGGCGATGAAGGGCTTTTATTGAGTTTCCTTATGCTTTGGAGGAATGAAGCGGAGTAAAGGAATAGAATTGCAGCATGGAATGATTCGTATAACTGCGATTGAGTAATGAACTCTGCCAAACTACAGCAATAAGGAAACATGACTTGTTGTGTGTTGTTATCGCGATTATCAAAACTAGAAGACGCAAGGATTCACAAAACATTCAAACCTCAAAGGTTCAAAGGTTTGTGACTGGAAATTGCACAACCCTTCATACAAAAGCAGAAGCAGCACTAGCACACGACAGAAGGTGCAACACAAGTATACGCTCAGTGTAGAACAAGCATGAAGTCCATGCCACGCCTTTCCTTCTATCTGCCAGCTTGAATCATTGCATCACGTCGTCTTGTGAACACCATCTTTTTTCATTGTTTTACAGTTTTTGACTTTCATGCCTGGCACGGCCAAACATTGAAGAGAAAAAATTGCATTGAAGGGCAATCAGAATGCATTTGAATTCAATGCCAAATTGCCAATGATTATTTAAAGCCTTGCCATGGCCCTTTTTTTTTTACTACTGGCCCTCGGTTGAACTTGCAAGTATTATGCAGAAAAGTTTTCGAAAAAAAATAGCTTCGAAAAACAAGGTGACGTTTGGAAATTAACAATCGGCTGGAACATATGTGAAAAGCTGGGGTTTGTGATTTGCATGATCAATCTCTCGTATCCGTATACACGTGTGGCTTTGTGCAAGTTACAACGAAATCTAGACTTTCAAGTGACACTCGCGGCATTGCTTCCAGGTCTTAGACCAAAATACTGTATTTCGGCAATCTTTCTCGAGCTCTGGATCCCTACGCGTATGGGGTAATATGAGATGGAGGGACTATTATAAGCGCTACATTATAGGCACATTATATGGAATAAAGCCAAATGCTCAAAAAGAACTAGTTTGATCGACAGCATTTTGAAAAAGCCATGACACAACTAATACCAAAATTAAGAGTTAGCTTTAGAAATTAATATAAGCGTTTTATATATAATTTTTTAAGTACTAGTGGATAGAATTTAGTTTGAAGGAAGGTTTTACCGTGGGGACGTCGCATGGCGCTCGGTTTTATGGACCTACTTAAACCATTGTGTTTGAGAGGATGAGCAAACATAAAGGACGAAACAAAGAAAATGAAAAAAAAAAAGAAGGGAGGGAGAAACGTAAAAGATGGGCTTATTTCCTAGCCTAAAAGTCAAGTGTTGGAATGAAGAAGCTCGAAAAAAGAATCAAAGAATCAAAGAATTAAACTTCAAAATGGTAACGTGAAAACTTCGAGAATTTATTTTAAACGCAATTTGAATATCAATGAAACAGTGCAGCAAAGAATTCCTGTTACTGTGAGAATTAGTAGGGCTAAATCTACTGGAGAGGTTGATTACCTTTCTCTTCATACGCAGCCATGTTTATCTTTCCTCCAGCGCCCAAGTACCCTATGTACTACTCGTCTGGGACGATGTTGAACACTCGGTCTGAGTCTATGAAAATTTATAATTTTATTTCACGGACTTGTAACTGACTAAAGTTACATAGTTAGCTGTCAGTTACCTCAGCGCGCCCTTCTAGCGGTGCTGGAGTCCATGGATGGAAGATTAATACTTTCAGGGGCAAGGTTGGTGAGACCCGGGTTGGATGCAACAAAACGACGAATCAAGAGCTCAAAAGCCTTGTTGTTGTATCTCGAGGTATCGTGTACCCCCAAGGATACGAGTGAGGTGAAAGGCGGGTCAAGGACCAACGGGTTGCGTCCGCTGTATGGAGAAAATCGGTCCCATGGGGGCAATTCCAGAACTTTTACACTAGAAAACATGTCCTCTGGCAACTCATGGAATAAGCCAATATGAGCGTTAAGGTACCAGACTTTAGGAGGCAGGTTCCATACAAAGCCTTCTCTAGGGATATCAAGTGTCAGGTGCTCGAGTTTTTCCAGTTTATTGAAAAAGAGGCTCATGGCCCCCACCCGTGCTCGAGCGCGCTCAGGTCTCTCACAGCGTGAAATTAGACATAACTTACGCAGGCTTTTGAAGTCGCTGATAGATTTAATCAACCCAGGGGAAAACCATTCGCTACAAGCAAGCAACGTCAATGATTGAATATTCAGGGCCTTGCAAGTGTCAATGTTTTCAAACATAGGCATACTTATCCATTCGCAACAATGCAAGGTGATATAAAGATTCAGTTTCACTGAATGGGCATATTGTGCCAAGCCCTTGAAAAGCATCCGGTAGTGTTTGTGGTCGCAGTGAATGTCTATTGAGACTTCATTGAGCAGTGGCATATACTCCGGTCGCACGTAACGAAAGGCGAGTGAAGATTTGTTGCTCTTAGTATTAATTCCCGGTTTTCTCACTGCAAGCACTAAATGCTTGACATACTTGAGCACCCTGAAGTTCGGTCGGCACTCTCTTCCCATAAAACTGCATCAGTTAGTTATATCTATCGCATTGACCATTAGATCATTAATTCACGTTTTTTCTTCTGCCAATACTCACTAGAAAGTTGGGGGCCCAAAGTATGGATACATGGGAGAATCCAACAAATGTGATTCATGGTACTTCGGCCCATCATAGCCTTCAAAAGGGTGGCGGGCTGAGAAACTTGTATTTATTTCGTCTGCATGAGGTGCGTAGACTTTGTAAATGTCGGGCTCCAGTATCCTCTTCAGCCTCAAGCAGGTGTTTGCTAAGGCTACCAAGCTGGTGAGATGATCCATATGGGTCCAATTGTCAAACCTTGCATCGCACCGTGACCATACGTCTAGCCAGAGCAACTCACGAGCGATGAATTGAATGATCTCAGTAGGTAGAAGCTCCAGAGACATTGTATACGCAGAAGGAGGTTTGTCTTCATTAAAGCGACACCCTGGTTAAGATAAGGTTGCTTCATAAATGCACCACACGTATTTCAACATGTAATGAAATATTTCAGTTCCAATTGAATTCACTGTCTATGACAGACGTACTTTGTCGAATGAAGTGAAATAAAATTCCAATTAGATGGAGATCAGACTTCGGGTATTTTGGCTTGAGGGAATGAGCAACAAAATATCAAGGGCAACAATTTGAAAAGAGTAAGAAAGAGTCTTGGATTGAAGGCATCTACTGTTTTTTATATGCAATAGAAAAGTGTTACACGCTAAAAGAAACCAGACAGAACCGAAATTGCACGCCTGAGGGCAAACATAGCATAGAGAATTGATGCTAGCGGTAAGGTTTGAGGACAAGGGAGCTTGCTAACTTAGATCTCAACGCCTAACAGCATGACATGACTGTTACATGAATAATACGTAATGAAAAAAATGCACTTCTTTAATTTTAGATAGATCTGATAACACTGAAGAGAACAAACATACTACTGAATCGACTTTGTAACGAATCAGCGCCATTATCGAGCCTTAATTTGCTGAAGATCTCGGCTGGCCGTTAAAACGTCCGATACAATTATGCTAATTACTTTTGCTGTATATCAATAGAAACTTTGATATTCAATCCAAAGCTAGCAACCAGCCAAGGGACTGAATAGTGGAACCGATGGTCTGACTGGTTTAATGGCATTTTTTCTCGCACTGGGCTGAAATGTCTGTCTAATTTCATTTTCAAGGACCTGGTCCTGACTTGGCGTTGCATAGTTACATGATCAGCTACCCAACATGCACTTCCAACCGTCGCTGGAGTTCATGGGTAAAAAAAAATTAACATTACCAAGGGCAATTCTGGGGAGACACGGGTTAGATGCAACAAAACGACGTATCAAGGGCTCGGAGTTTTGCTTGTGTATTTCAAGGTATCGTGTACCATCAAGAATTCGCGTGTGTAAAGGAAAGACACTGTCCAGCTGGTATATTTCGTGAGACAATCGGAGTTACAAAGGCAATTCCAGAGCGGTGTCATTAGAAAATATGAAAGAATCCTTTGGTAACTTTCATCTACTCCCGGGGTATTGGACCCGCACATTGCAAACACTTGAAATAACAATGATTTCGAGCTAGAATATGTTATTTTATCGAGCAAAATATTAACCCATTGTCTTACTTTATGGTTAGCGAGTCATTGCACGTGCTAGTCGTAAACTCGCTAAGTGCGACTGCGACAGCTTCAGGTGTGAGTCGTGGGTGCTCCGACTTCCATGAATATTGGGAATGAAGGTAACTGGATTCAAGTCGGTAAATTGACATTGCTTCAGTAAATAGGGTCAATATTTATACACGACATGTAACAAATTCAACAAGAACTAAACGTTATACTTCACGTTACACCGCCTAAAAATGGAACTACATGTAGTACAGAGAAGCCAAAGAGAAAAGCAGACTGAAAGCAAAGTAAAAGTAGTGACGAAGGCCCTTAGCACTGTTATCAGCACAAAAACAGACTACTGTAGCGGCGGAAGAGTAGATAATATGATAGTTGATATTTGGGATGGCATGGTAAACTAGGAGATTGTGGTACAGGTCAGGTGTATCGGGGGCAAGTATAAACCAAGTTCAGTACTTGCATATTTGTCCATGTGGATTTTGATCTGCGTCTCAGTAGTACTTTTTTGCCTTGGTGATCAATTGAGTAGTAAGAATATAAAGTGGTGGGGATATCAACGATTTGTTACACACTCTGGTGAAATCATCGTCCTGGACCTTAGTTCGCGTCTCATCTGTACTCACCTAGACCAATCATGTGTCATCTAGTATATAAGCAAATGACACAAAAATCTCAGGGGAGAGGACCAGGGCTAATCGTTCTCTTGCTTTACTGTGTACCATATCCAGGTAAAATGGCCAGGACCGGCGCCTGAGGTGTGACCGATAAAACTCGGGCTGAAGGCTTGTATTGTGAATTAACATAATTGTGAGAATTAAACAGGTGTTCCTTGAGCGTAGCATGTGGGTAAGGGTTTCGTTTTCTGAGTCCTTTTATAACTCCATGGGCCACCCGTCATCATGATCAGTCTTTGCGATTTTTCGTCTAGGACGAAGTGATGATAAGCAGTCTTTATGTCAAGTTTGGAAAAGTACGATTAAGGTTCTACAAAGACTATCGAAACACCGGGTCTACCTTAATCCTTCCAATTTCGGGTTCTAACCTCAATGTTCTGAGATGCGGGCAAGGGGCGGCGGTTGTGTTGGAAAATGCGACAGCTGCCCAGGTTATCGCGCGCATCTTGACTGGTTTTTAATCCAAATGAAATAGCATCATTTGCGCGCGCCTTGTCAGTCTTTGACGCGAACCACTGAGGTGAGCGCTGGGTCTTTCGAAAGAGAGTCTTAGTGCTTGCATTGATTTGGTGGTTCCTTTGGCTCTCTGCAAACATACACATAATTCACACCTATTAGTGCATAGAGAACATTTGAATAAGAAATATTTAAGCCACTTTTATTTATGGACGCGATAGAAGCAAGAGACTAGCATTTGACAAGCGCGTGGAATATGGCGACATATCTTGCCTCACTAGGTGAGTGTTTACGAGTTACTCTAAACTCATAGAGTTGAGACTTTGAGCGTCTCCAAAACACATTGAAGTAAGTCGGCACTAAATTTATTTTTGATTAAAAACTATATTGAAAAAGAAACTGGTCAGGAGCGATTACATGGACATGCTAGCAGCCCTTGCGAGGTCGCGACAGAAGCAGCAAATGTTCCTTCGAGCTAAATTTTAAAAGAAGCCAGTTGCTGTACTCAATTGGCGTCTTCATGGAACTGCAGCCATATTATCAGCTTTGTTCATAGTGACAAATATTATCTTGAACATTTTGTAACCGTCGCTTTTCTTTGTCAGGTTTTCGCAGGTCGCCAGAAAGCTGTCCTGGGCTCAATTGGCGGGAGCTAATGCATGCCATTGTCTCTTCTGAGCTACTAATTTTGAAGACTTGATCGTGTTTAGCATGGATAAGGCTACACCAACCGTTATATCCCTAGCACTTGTAGAGACATACTTGTATTTTGATTGCTTCAAGGTAGCGGTGCTTACAAAATTCTACGGTGAAATCGAAAAATGGCAGATAGATGTATAAAAATTATGCGTCGAATTGCAACACTCCACGACACTTTGGCATGTATTTCAAACGGCAAGGCATTTTCCGCTGCCTGCGGTGTCGCCACTCAGATAGTGCGACAGCCACGAGTTCAGGAGATAGTTTGGGAGTGTCAACGTCCATGTGTAGTGTGTGTGAAGGTGGTTTGATTCAAATGAGTTGATTCCTTTTGATCAAGAGGACTGCCCCAATATTTATAGGCAATTTGTAACACAGAACATAAACTAAACTAAGACTCGGTTAGTTCTTAGCCTCTTGGACAGTCCAAATCTAACATACGGAGTTCACATCTGTCTTTGAAAAAAGACTGGCGACTCGGCTCGCGCAAGAACTTGGAACCACTTCATTACCAAAGTGCCCGGGTTATAGCAGAAAGGTCCGTTGAAAGCCCAATTCGAGGCAAATACCAAGACTATCTGCAGAGCAAAGGCATAAAAAGGCAAATCCAAGTTGAAGATCTCAATTGAAGTTCCCAAAAAAAAAAAAAAATGTCACGCCTCCAGGTTGTAAATAAGGCCATGGCGATAAGCCAGGCGCTGGTATGTTGTGGGGACACTTGTATTACGTGAACGAACTAGCTGTTGCGTGCGTCTTGTTTATAGTCCTCTTTTGAATCAGGATGCGAAATCTAAATAGCAATTGAGTGTCTAGCGGCCCGTGTCTTCAGACAAGCTAATAAAAATGAATGAAAGCGTGTATATTTGGCTGGGTTCAGACAAGTGCTATGTAATCCAGCGGTAGCTCAGTTCAAGCACTTGGAGTTGTTGCTAGGAAAAAAAGGTCAACAAATACGGATAACAACGAAGAATACGGCCAGCGTGTTGCCAATGTAGTGACATCCCCAAGGAGCACAAGGCCCACTGCCTGTCTTGTGCGCGTTGTGCCTGGTTTCAGTGTTTGCTTAGTGGAACGGGTCTTGGTTTTGCAACAAGGCAAGAATCTTGATCCAGCTAGAGCAGGACATGCTGAATTATTGAAATTACATGAAAGCTAGCATGTGAAAGCGGCTTGAAAAAAGGACTCGTTTAAAGCGACTGACGTCCTAGAATTTTTTTTTTTTTTTTCACGAGCTTGATCTAAAACTTAATCTCGAGCTAAACCGATCTAAGGTTTAAGACTTGACACATGTGCACGTTTGTACCCACTGTGTTTGTTTAGCATGTCTTGTAAATACTGAGAACAAGTGAATTGAGCATGACTTTTTCCAAGGCATTTCATGTTATCATATTTCAATCACAGCTGATCGTGCTGTTGCTGGATTAATCTGTTTACTGTGTCCTGTTTATATGACAAGATTGTGGGAATGCCTCTACAAACTTGAACTAAGGCAACCCCTAGCATCCGAGGCCATGGAAGTACAGACTTATATACCTGTAACTACCGCTTCCGGTGAGTCGGCCTCTAATCTGCCTTTAGTTTTTCGTGATTTCTGGAACCAGGAGCATTTTGCATCAAGCATGTGTTCCCCTAAGACGAAAACACATCTCTGAGATGCTTTTTGCGTACTTGGATTAAACCCTCCTTTTTTTTTCTTCGCATTGATTTATTGCAGTACTATTGCGCTATGGGAAGGCGCGTTAAGTTTTCGCTAGAAATGCAAAAAACACTAAGGCCCATCACTTGAACATAGCCTGACCGCAGCCAGCATTCACGCGAAGGACCTTGGACACCCTTCTTCGTCCTTGCCCTGACCTAGTACTGCAATTATATCTAGATAGCTTCAAGTTTGGTCTCAAATTTCAGCACCATGTGCAATTCGCGAATTTACTGCAGTGGTTGTAGATTAGATTCGGGCATTGCGCCGTTGTCTCACGCATGCATGTACAGTACGCGTTAAACGGTATTAGCGATGCCGTTTTTTTGGGTTTATGGTTTGACATGGTTGATGCTTTGGAGGGACTGGGTGGGTCTGTGCCTGGCTTAGACAGCTACCGATGGTTGATCTGAACACATGTGCACCCTGGACCGGGTTTTAGGCTGCTCAGCTCGGTGTTGTGAGCCTCGTGCTTGCGATTTCAAATCAGCTGCAAAACGTCAAAAAACAAGAGAAAAGAAAGTATATAGATAGATGATATAAGTCCATGGATTTCTAACTACAAGCCTTGATGTGCGTATGGTACAAGGCATTGTCTCCACAGTGTCATGCCTAGCATTGCATTATTTACGTACATTGTGCAGGCCGAGACGTCCACCGGGCACCGCTTACCAGCAACAGACCCGCGCCCGGCGCGACGCCGTCGTCACCGGCTCTTGTCCATCGGGTTGCTCACGCGCCGCTTGATGCTGGTGCCCATGCGCTTGAGCCTGCCGCCGGCGCCGGCGCCCGCTGGCAGTGTCAGGTCCAGGTCGCCCTCGCGGGCCGCGCTCTTGCCGGCGCCCAGCTGCATGAGCTTCTTGGCCATGCGGCGGGCCTTGTGCGTGTCGTCGTCGCGGTGCAGAGCCCCCGCCGCCCCCAGCGACGAGGACCCCGCGCGCGACGGAACCCGGCCCAGGTCGTAGTGGTCGAAGCCGGGCGCGGCCGCGGGCGGGTGC
>JAJMAG010000103.1:0-73178 GCA_030564905.1 Geotrichum fermentans
GAATTCGGGCTTAGTTAAGGTGTGATTGCTGCGCTGGTGAAAGCCAGCTAAACGGAAAGAATGAACACGGTCTTGTAGGTGCTGAATCTGGGATTTTATTTTATTTTTGTTTTCTTGTGATTGTGAAAGTTTAATATTGTTTCTTATTTAGCGTTATAGCCGATTGACCGGGCAAAAATATATCTATCTATCAAAAATTTAATGACATATTGGTTGATTAATTGATTTTCTTTTGCTAATGGGTATGTGGTATAAAATATTAAAACCAGAAGTCAAAAATATATTGGTTTTTTAAAAGGTGGTAAATGTTTTTGGACTTTATTTCAGAGAATATTCATCAAACTATAAAAACCGTCTAGGCCATTTAGACAATTAGCACCACCGCTAATGGACTCGGATCCCCCGGGTATTCTGGCTGGCTGCTAACGTACATAAACGCAGTTGACATATAACAAATAATAATAATAATAATAATAATAAAATGGAAAATAATTATACCCCCTTGTGACAATGATATTGAGTCTGCTTATTGCTCCGTCTGAATTATCCTACTAGAGGTAAAATAATCGTTATCATCGTTGCCATCGAGGACTCTAGGCTTTTTTTTGGTTATACGGCCATCTCATTTCGAGCAGTATCATTTGAAAGGGGCAGTAAACAGACCAACATCAAAAGTCGTCTCTTTAAACCTCGACTTGAACTTGCAGTTTTTTTTTTGACCTCCATTATTGGGAAGTATTGAGGCACATTTTGATTCATGTCCAGGTAGATTGTGTACTATTAGTAGCGTCATGTAAAATGGGCAGACTATATCAGTCCTTCTGTATGAAAACAGTAGACCAATGGGAAATGACTACAAATGAAAATTTGAGATTGACTCAAACTAAACAAAACTTGTCCGAATCTTTCTTACAAGTAAGCAGTGTTTAAAAAACAGTACTACACAGTTTCGTAATTGAGAGTATTGGGCTCTTCATACATTATACCTTTCAAACACTCATTAACAGTAATAGCATTGGCGTAAGGGCTTTAATAGGAAATCACTAAGTAGCTTTCACGTTCATTTTGCTTCGAAAGCCAGGTAAAACTTCAATGCTAACAAATTCTATAAACATAATACAAGACATTATCTAGGGGTGTGTCCATTCCTTAAGCCCAAGCACCTATCAGTGCCATCAAGAAAGCACCTAGACCCATCCAGGCATAAACACTCAAAATAGTCTTCAAAGACGCACGCTTGAAATCATCTGAGTACAAAAATTCAGCACCAATAAGTTCGACTAGACTTGTGTAGATCAATATTCCAGCTGAAATAGCATCGAATACGCCATTGGTTATCAACGCACGAGATGAGTTAAGTTCAAAGCTATTACGAACCCCCAGCCCAATTGCGATGCCAAGCGGAGTTGTAATGGCAAACATAATGGCAAACAACCAGCTCACCCACTCTTTGGATTTTGGCCATGGTGTACTCTCCAGACGAGCGCCAAGACCTAGTCCTTAGAACATCTGGTGGAAAACAATAACAGGGTAAAGGGTTTTAAACTCTGGACCAGATACAGCAACAGTAAGTCCAACAAAAATTGAATGAAACACAATACCAAATTCAAGCAAAAATATCTTTGACAATTGGCTTGCAAGTTTAGCTTCATCTGATTTTTTTTGTGGGATGCTCAAAGGAAGTGAGTCCATGCTGCTACGTGGTTGGGTTTTGTCGGAATTTGGAACTTCAGCTGGAACCACGGCTGTTGTCGTCGACGGTGTTTCTTCGTCTCGCGGCTTGATTTCTCCTTCATTTATTTTATAGTTTTGACGTGTAAACTGAACCGAGGTATCTGCCAGAGCACTAGGTCCATGGCTATGACCTTGGTGGTCAGCAAACTTGGAGTTGACATGATATGTGGTGACCAGTTCAATCAAGAATGTTCCGAAGATTCCTAACAATGCAATTCCAAATGCGTAAGGAAAAGTATGGAAAGCATCGGGCAAGCAAAGGCTGCTCAGATTTTCATGAGCTTCGAATAGTAAATGAATAAAAGCAGTCGATATGATAACGCCAGAACCAAAGTATTTCGCGAAGAAGTAGACCCATCGAGGACAGTTTATCCCTTTAACACGGGAAGAAACTAGTGGGATCATGACACCAATCAAAGACGAAATAAATACCACAAAGATGGACGAGATTCTGAGTCCCATGTTGTCTCCGCTGTCACCTCCCCGAGTGCACTCCCGTCGAACGAGAATACTCCCATTAATGTCGCTCATTTTGCTGGTATCTCAAATAAAAATAACTCCAAGAAGTCATGCGAAGAAAACGAAAAAAACTGGAGGGCATTATTCCTATTTATATTGGCGTACAGAGCTTCTTGGCAGATTGTTTAATTTATAGCTTATTCAGATCCTCGGAATATTTAGGCGGTGTTTCAACCCTTGCCCATGGCTTAAGTACTTGAAGAGCAAAGCACATGCAAGGAGCATTGTGTATAAAGTCGAGATAGAAAAGCGCTCTACAATATAATAGCACTCACATTAGACTTTTTTTTTCATTTGTATGAGTATCCCGCTCGAGGGTTTCTGCGATTATTGCCTATGTAACTGACAATGGAAACTTTGCAACATAGAGCATTCAAAGGAATCCGGACATAAAATAATTTTTCATGCGTAAACCGCCAAGAAGCTGGGATAGGGTTTGCCTAGGTAAAAAAATGTGTCGAAATATACTTTCCTAAGTTTTAAGTCATAAGTCTAAGCCGTACACAAATCACGAGCACGCACGGCTGTTGCAGTGTTCACGCTTCACATGACTTACCCCAGGTTTCGAAGACGGACAGGAAAGGCATGTCATGAACTATACAATGTTATGAACAGACTTCTGTTGTGCGAGGGACATTTAAAAAAGAATTTCGCCCCTTGAACGATTCTTCCATCTTACGTTCACTTGCCCATACATCTATGCTCGAAATGAAGTGGTTATACGTTTTGTCGCTGTGTTTGGCTTCAGCTGCGCTCGGTAATAAGCTTCGGCCAGTTGTTTTATGGCACGGAATGGATGACTGGTATGATTCACCGTTTATGCAATTAATGACAAGGGCGGTGCAAGATGCACACCCTGGAATTCAAGTTTATTCTGTTAGATTGTCGGAATACTCAGTCGATGATAGACGTCTAAGTTGGCTTGGGATTCTCAACGAGCAAATGGATCAGGTTTGTGAGCAGCTCAAAGATGTGCCAGGACTTGAGGATGGGTTTGATGGAGTTGGATTCTCGCAGGGAGGGCTGTTCATGAGGGCATATTCCGAACGATGTAATCATCCGCCCATGAAGTCGCTTTTAACTTTTGGCTCACCTCACTTGGGTATAGCTGACCTTCCAGCCTGTGGTACATCAGACCTGAATTGTGAAGACCGCACTACGTTGTTTCGACAAAATGCATATAGCGATTTTGCGCAGTCTCATAGCATCGCTTCACAATATTTTAGAGATGCAGATAACTATGACACGTATCTTGAAAAGTCTGCATTTCTCGCTGACATCAACAACGAGAGAGATGTGAAAAACAATAGCTACAAGTGTCACCTGGCGAAACTCGAGAGATTTGTTCTAGTTATGTTTGATGAAGAACGGATTGTTGTTCCGAAAGAAAGCACTTGGTTCCAAGAATTCGACCGCACCACTGGCGTCGTGACTCCTCTTGAGGACACCACGCTCTACCAAGAAGACTGGATTGGCCTCAAGAAATTAGGCGATAAAAATCTGATCGAGTACATTACACTCCCCGGAGCTCACTTGGAAATATCCTTGCATGAAATGACTTCGATCTCAAAGGAGTACCTGGGTTACACAGTTGCTGACAAGCCTGGACAAAGTGTTCTACAATAGTTCACTTATAATGCTACTTTAATATATAATTATTCAAGTCCCTCACTTGATGAGGTGTATAATGGTAAACTTGCACTCTCAGTCGTCTTGATATGCATACTTCTAATATTCTCCCAAGCATTTGTTATCAGAGGGCTTTTCTCATTCAAAATCACCTTGAGTACGGCCGTGATATTCTCAATCAGTTGCTCTTTAGTAAACGAGGAAAGGCCGACCAATACCGACAACGTAGTTCCTGGAGAAGGATGTGCAGTAACACAGTTTGAAATGTACTTGAGCTGTTTCTTGACCGTCAGAGGGTCTGCAATGACCTTTTGAGCTTCCGCGATCTGAACAGGCGTAGCGCTGCGATCTGGAACTGGTTGCAATGTTATCGGTAGTGGAGAGTGAATTTTGACACTAGCACTCTTATTGTATACTCTAGGACCAAGAAGAGAGCGCATGGATTGGGATTTAAGTTTGCCGTCGTACACAATAATGTCAAACTCGTTGACCCATTCCCAAGCAGCCTTATGTTGATGAACGTCTTTAGCCTTGCTTAGCGTTGATCTAAGCCGCGATGTTGAAATAATATCTGCAAACGTTTCATAGGTTGGCGAGTTCTCATCGAGCCTCAGGGCATCATCCACAGCCTTTTGTGGGTTGTTGACAATTAGGCACACCTGCAGTTTTGAAAGTCTTGGTCTGACTCGGTTTGGAACCGGAATCAATGTTGGGAGCTCAGGCTTTTGATCAACCACGGATTCAAACGAGTTTATAATCAAGTAGATAGCCTCTCCTTCTTCTTCTTCTTCTTCTCCTTTAGTCGAGAGGAAAGTATTGTGAGCGTGGGTTAGAAGAGCTTTGCATGAGCGTTTAATCTGAGCCTGATCAAATTGTTTTGGAATCAAGATGGGCTTTTTTGTCGTAGACACAGATGGCGCCTTCTTTTTAATACCGGCGCCAGTCCTTGAGCTGGGCTTTTTGACAGTTGTAGGTGTAGTTTTAACAGCCATATTAATTAGTTCTGTAATTTCGAGTTTCGAGTTTGATCTGAAATTTTTGAATTGAGAATACTCCCGCAGGTTTAAGTACTGCGAACATCTGGGTCTGGGACTTTAAACTCCCAAGAGTTTTTCTAGTGCAATTTGCAAGGCTGACTGGGACATCCTAACGTTACGACTGTGTCACAAACGGAATTAACAAAAGAAAGGTACTACTATTAAGCCAAGCCTTGGATCAATCTCATGATACTATTCAATCGAACTCTACTTATGTTATATGAAACTGAAAACATCTAAATAGACCTAGCAATGTTAAACGGTAAAAAAAAAAAACGAAATGCAATCAAGTAAATGAGTTCATCCTCGCAACAACATTACGCACGAAACTACGGTGAGATTGTTTAAGTCGCTTTGAAGTTGTTGAGATTCCAGTTTGATTTTATTCCTCCACTTTGTTACCATTATATATTTTTGGAGCCACCTACTATAACTCACTCACATGGGACTGGATCTGCAAAACACAGATGCTACTAACAGCGGCCACAGAGTCCTCAGTCCAGGCGAAGATAAGGCCAAACACCTTGGTGACGTTGTTAGTGGCTATTGCTTTCATGGCCAATTAGGCAAATCTGCTTCTAATCTTCTTGACTGCCATGAGACTTTATCGCAAGCAAGGAGCTCGCTTTCCCCGACGTCAACTGCTAATCCGTCTTTAGCTTCAACAACGTTGAATCTTTCTTCTCCGTCTAGTTTCTATTCCCCTCCCTCGAAACAAACAAATTTTGATACATATGAGGCTAAATCGGAATTGATTCGTGCCAAAGGAAAGAAGCGCGTTAAGGGTGATATAGATATTGACAACGACCACCAGCTCAGATCGCATCTCTCCTCGGAGTTTTCTAACTCAACTGGCTACAGGGAAATTGGAACCTTCAAGAGAAGAAGGAAAAATGGCTTTGGCACCAATATTGAGGCCCTGTTTCGGGACGAGCTTCCCAAAATATCAAGTTCTGAAAAAACTGCAAGCTATTCTAGCTTTGCTCAGTGTATCAACGCTAGAATCGAAATTAAGAAGAATGAACAAAAAATCGATGCAATTGATATTGTGGAAAGCGTGAGTGAACTCGCAAGCTCTGATTTTGTCCACAACGAGCCTGCGCTGCCGAGGAACAAATTACAAACGAGAAACAGCCTATACGTATCCAAGCAAGGTCCTTTCAGTTCAATTTCAGATAGTGAAAAAAGTTCAAATGATGATATTTATCTTGATGAATCAGCTGATGACCTATGTGGCTCATCTTCTCAAACTTCAGCTCATTCTTCATTGCCAAGATACTTACATGTAAATACGCGATGCTCTTCCCGCGCATCCCCATCTGAAGCACTTAGTTCTTCTTCTAGCAGCCTATGTCTCCCTACTCCCTTGTCTCAAAGCGAATCCCTTTTACCTCATGAATGCGCAGTCCTGGATGAAATTCTAGAAGATTACATTTGCAACTATTCACGTCCTGACCTTCTCGAACGCGTATGGCTAGGAACGCATGATAACGACGGATTTTGGGACAACGCACATAGGTCTCTTCCACAAAGGCCGTTCAACATGGTTTATTTTTACATCAGAAATTCAGAGAAGCTACAGGGTCGGGAGGAGGGAAAATGGAACTCCAAAACCGATGTTCTTTTACGAGCCTTAGTCCAAAAGTGTGGACCTGAATGGAGAGAAATTGGGCATCAGCTGAAGCGCAGTCCACAGGAATGCAAAGAAAGGCTAGGTTTTATTAAAGATATTGAACGGGCTACTATGGATCGTATTTGGTCAATCGAAGACCTATCCAACTTAAGCACACTTGTGAATAGACGTTTGAAAAATTCAAATTGTGCCTATAACTGGACAACGATAAGTCTTATCCTCGGTAACAAATGGTCCTCCGTTGAATGCAAAGAAAAATGGTTGGAAATTCAAAATGACGTTGAAAATAACAAAGTGAGACATGATAGAAGGCCCTTCAGGCACCCTGAAGTTAACTATTTGGCGATGAATTATACCGAAGCGAGAAGAGGGCAGCTAAGGGGAGAGAATTCTGCAGACGCAGATGATGAGCAAGAGTGCAGGTCTTCATGTGACACTACTACAGCCAGCACTAGCTTGAGTTTTAGTAATTCGACTTGTTACACAGGCAGTCCAACTATATTCACGTCCCGTATCGCAAGCGCTTGAGAAGCGATTTCATACGGTTCTAGGAAACATGGCTAATTCCAAACAGCGTTAAATGTGGTTCTTGCCTCTTCCCCATTGTAATAACACTAAAATCATTTTTGTCTGTAAATTCCCTTTCATTTATATAAATTACAAAATCAACCTGACTTAGAACTTGGAAAACTGCTTCTTCTGGCTCTTACCGGTACCGCTGGAGACTCTGAGGACGTTGAATCTAACGGTCTTGGAAAGAGGACGGCACTGGCCAACAGTGACAACATCACCCTCAGAAACACGGAAGGCAGGGGAAACGTGGGCAGCGAGGTTCTTGTGGCGCTTCTCGTATCTGTTGTACTTGGGGATGTAGTGGAGGTACTCGCGTCTGAGAATGATGGTACGGTGCATCTTGGTAGAGACAACAGTGCCGGTGAGGATCTTGCCACGGATGGAGACAGTGCCGACGAAGGGGCACTTCTTGTCGATGTAAGAGCCCTGGATGGCCTCCTTGGGGGTCTTGAAACCAAGACCGACTTCCTTATACCATCTCTTGGTCTTCTTGTTGACCTTCGACTTGGTGTTCTGGAAGATGTGAGGTTGCTGAAAAAAATCAAGTTAGTATTTCAGTTCCTAAAAAGTTCATGATACCTCGGGAACCGCTACCGCTTCTTCAAAGATGAAAGCTAGACAAGCAGCAAAGGTATTGAAAAAAAGAGATTTAAACATACCTTCTGGAAAGCGCGCTCGGACTGGACAGTCAATTCAGAGGACATGTTGTATTATTTGGCGATAAATTACGTTGTCGAGTAACGTCGTAAGTCGTGATCCTACAAGAGAAGGGAAAAAAGAGGGAGAAAAAAAAACTAGGGTGTTGTGTGTGTCTGGGCGGTGAAAGTTTGGCAGGCATGATTGCGTAATCACAAGCGTTGATATTGTGTAACATTTCAGTTGTGCTTAGTAAGTATTGGTGGAAAGTTTTCGGCAATTCAGGTCTTTTTTTCAATGCTCCCAAATTTACTCCGCTTGAACATAGAAGCATGAATATTACAGTCTTAAATGTGACTGTCTCTATTAGGGTACAGCCCTAATAATAAAACAAGTATTCACGACACTTCCACGCAGCACTTGAGATTAATATATTTGTAGGCGATAACTGTACTGATAGCTTATTATATATTGGCATTATTGATATAAATGGACAGTTGGTGCAAAATAGCATATTTCTATCGAAATCTATAGATATAAGAATGGGGATAAAAATGAAGGAAAAAAAGGCGTGAAATTGAAGTCTATAGAAGATTTGATGCGAAGAGAACACTTCTCATGAGGGCCTAGCAGGTATTAGAATCTCAAGTGCTCTGATAGTAAGCCTATGTTTTTTATTTATTTGGGAATCTGTAATGAAAATAAAATTAATTTAATAGGCATGCAAGAAACATTAGCTACATTGTAGTATCATCTTTCCTACATGTACCCTCTATGTTTGTTGTTTATGAAGTGTATGATTTATGTACTGTACATGTAGATTGGTAAAAACACTTTGCTGGTTGAACCCCTTCTAAAAACTCGCATGTCGAACTGCAGAACACAATTTGGCCAATTTGGTCAATCGGAAATAAAGTTTTACCTGCACCTACTTTCGGTGGTTTTTAGATAACTTGTAAGTGTGGAAAGGCCGATGAGCCTACGTTCGATATTATTGTGTGGTACGGCTGAGTCACTCCGGGGAGGTGCATAACTCACGTTTTCTTCAATGTTGAATTCGAATCTTCAGGCCTATTGTCAAATCCGTAATTGGAACGGCATGCACGGCTGATGTTTGATAAGCAATACACATTTGTACAACCCACAACAATCTTACACGGTACCTAGTTGTAAATTTACATTTCAAATTGATTGTTTGTGTTTGAAATAAAACATCTCTTAACAAAGGTCAAATTAAATACATAAAGTAATGGAGGAGAAACGTGCGTAGGGGTCATTGGAATGCAATCTGCATCTGAATTATTCATTCATCAGGGAAATTGCCCATTAATTAGTCAAATACAACTTGCAACTCACTTAGCAGTTTTGGCTTAATAGGATCTCTCCGGCAGAAAATCAACAAACTCCATGAGTCCAATTTCATGACTCATGGACAAACATCCATGATGAAGAATATGAGGATGGGCTACCCCCCTAAAAAAGCGCGATTGATCTAGACAGTATCAAATTGCACTCGAGGTCATGAGTTTCTTTGCCGATATCACTTTACTTCCCCATGCTTCCAGTTGGGGTATGAGTAAATTCTGCTGGTGAAGCTCCCTAAAATCATCAATTCCTCCTCTTGATATTCCCATGACATGCACATTGGGCGTTTCCCAAAGGCCCGTCACTTCAGCCATGTAAGCCCAAAGCTGGGCTCCATGAGGGTGCTTGTCCAATTCCACGACGTATGGTTTTGGGGTAATTTGGTATGACTGCAACAACAGGAGCTGCACGTAGTTACTATCCAAACAGTATGACTTGCCAAAAATCATAATAGGAGACTGCTTGAGGATTAGATCGTACTCCTTGCTTACATCGAAAGGTTCACCAGGAGAGTTGGAGAGGTCCTGGTCCTGTGGTTCATGTAGACTGACCAATAATGGGAGGGTATCTACTGAAGTTAGCCCTTGTCTCACAAATTCAAATGCAACGCCATACCAGAGTGATGAAGACCTAGCCGGGTTTTCTCGTCCACAGTCTCTAAAAACTTGCGGCCGGAAGGCTTAGAAGAAGTAAAGGAAAAAATAAAAAAGAAGATGGCCAAACAAAGTCCGGTAAGTATGAATATTCTATTTCTGCGCGACGAAGGCATTTGGAAAAATTAATGCTTGTTTAAACTGGCAAATAAAGACGAGGTGATCACAATAAATATCGAGGAGTCTCAATAGTAGCGAAAGAGTCTGGTAAAGCAGTTAAGAAAAGACCAAAACAACAACAAGACGTGAAGAGGAAAAAGAAACAAACAGTTGTTTGTGAAAATGAAACATTTCAGTATTTCAACATTTATGCCAAGGAATATTCACGTAGCCCTTGTGCGACTACACAGATGGACGTTCACATGGGTTTAAAATTGATCACATAAATTGATCATTGATCGCCTTCCATGTGCTCTTACTCTATGAACCCCGCAGAATTCAAAGCCTCAGACTTGCCTTTTGTATGGATCATTCTACCTCGAAGCCTAACAAACATTCACACTTGAAACCTCTTCCACGCTATAACTTCGCCAGCATTTTTTGACCGGTCCTGGTTATTCCACATCCATACCTCTCTGCTCACCAAAAGGATAAACAATCGATCTAGAAGCCAGACATGTGAGCCTCAAGTGGCACAAAGTTGAAAACTCCGACCCTGCGCAAACTGTCTAAATTTCTTTCCAATGGAATACGCTCTGTATGGTGAGTAGCTAGTGAGGTGGCGGGTAAAACACAAGTAAGAGGTCAATGCTTGGGATGTAATGGCATGTGCGTTAACAAGACACGAAGAATGTGATCGACAGGAGTCATAAGTATCTATCTCATCATCACAGGCTTTGAATTGAAATAAACTTTGAGATCAAAGACGGCATGCGGGGGTATCCTCATAGCTGCTCAAAATGAGGACCAGGTTTATAGCTTTGGACAAAGAAGATGATATGCTGTGCGACGTTAGTTGTAGATAGTTATGAGAGAGCCAGAACAGGAGTAGCATTTGGAAATAAGGCGAACGACAAGATGTGGTTAAAATTTCATATTAGAAGATACTATTTAGAATAATTCGACTGATTGAACGTTTACGCGCTGTGGGATGGTGGTTGTGAAGGTGAATGAAAAACAATCTTCAGAAAAAGATCCAACTAGTCTTGAGGGCTCCTCCCAATATATGTATACTGTAGTGCGTGTATCATATAAATCACGTGATAAAATATTACAGGGTTACCGCCTGGTTTTTGCCCCATGGACGGAAACATACATGCATTATAACGTCGAAGGGATTCATACGTACAGATAGACGAGTAAGCTTGGTCGATGAGAGTATTTGCTTTCAGCTCCATGCCAGGGACAATGAAAGAGTCACCGAGATAGCGAGGCATAGACACCAAAATATGTGTTAGTCGCTGGCAGTCGCTTGTAGTCGCTTTGAAGAAAAGAGTTCCAAATTTCAACAGAATAATCCAATTGGCAGTTACGCGTACGCCGTACATGTTGAGTGACAGCCAGTAGCAGCTGGTGCTTGAGAGTTAAGTTCAATTTTGGCGTGATAAGGTTATAGATCTTTTATAGCGACTAGTAGCTAACTTTGTATCGAACTGGGAGAACCTTAAGTCAATAGTAAATGTCAGCTTTGTGCACCCACCAAGTTGAATTCTTCGTGTTCCATTGCTTGGCTCTCGGACTGTAGACGGATGGAGTCTTGAGATGGAGACGTGAACGAATGCTGCGCGCTTGCATAGAGAAGTTCTGATTTCAAATTCACGCAGATTTCTGCCTATTTGTACTGTATGCATTTTCCTTCACGTTTCTTCTCTTCTCGTTTCTCCCACAATATCTTCACTTTCTTCGCTTTCTTCACCATCCTTGCCTTCAAATGTTCACTGAACGTTCGCCTCTCTCGATTTCTTTGCCCTGAAATCCGCCCTGCTTCGAGCGACTTGCGTCACTAGTCACGCTGTCAACTTCAACCCTTCACTCGTTCGTCGCCCTGCATTGGCAGTAAAACAAATTTAACCCTTGACCTCTGACCCTCTGGGTGCCTGTGCTATTGTCTGCCTCTCACTTTTGTTCTTCTTCCTCTACTTCAGCCATAATCAAAATCACCGGGTGACGGTTGATACCCCATACCGAATTATATCTCACAAGACACAAGACGAAAACATACTGCTTGCCCTCTTTTACATACGACTCACCCATTTTTTGGCTTTTCCTACTATCGATATCCAAATCTCTCTCTGTCTTTCATTTTGCATGATAATGCTCGCCAATACGAGCCTTAACGATAACCACCAACCTCCAGCCGAACCAGAAGAAGGTAATGGGTCCGGAGGCGAAAACCCCCCAGCTGCGGGAAAAACTGGCGCGAAGAAAAGAACTAAAACAGGTTGCGTAACTTGTCGCAAACGGTAGGGCCAGGATTGCTAAATTCAATATATAAAGTACCAACTAACAGAATATTATAGACGAATAAAATGCGATGAGGGTAAACCAGAGTGTTTAAATTGCTTCAAAGCAGGTAGAGTATGCGAAGGATACAAACAGCGTCTCGATTTCCGCGAGGGACTGAACGCGCGACAACGACGACAAGCCTTGGCTCAAACGAAAGATGGGGATGACAGGGGCGTAGGAATTTTTAATGCGGTTCCTATTGCACCTGTTATACTGCAAATACCAGGTACTAGCGATACAGCGGGGATAAGCCCTGCACTGCAGATCGTGCAACATGAACCTTTGAAGTCAAAAACGAGAAGGAAATCAAACAAGAAACAGAGCGCTGAAAGCAATGTTTTAGGCAGGGAACCGCCGTTGCCTACTAGACATGAATTTTTCTTTGGTCCTGGCGCCCATGAGTCTGATACCCACCTCGAGGGCCCACAAGGCCCGTCTTCAAATCCAAAAAGCGAACAAAGTCCTCAACATTCACAACGGCCCTCATTCATTCAAGACAACCCAAGTGTTCTCGTACAGTCAACTCCAATTTCTAGCATTCCTGGACAGCTACCTTCGCAAGAACCCCCATTTCCATCAGCCCTACCTCCAAAAATTTCGACGCTTCCATTTGCAAATACCTCTGTCATTCCAATCAGCATATCGTCCGTAACGCCGCCCTTTGCAAATGATCAAGGTCCATATTATAACACGAAGCATCCCAACCCCACATACTTTCCCGAGTCGCATATGAGCGTCCCTATACAAGCATCTGATCAACACTTTGAATTTCAGTCTCAAGGTTCACTGGTGCCAATAGATGTTAACAATAATCTAGCTTATTTCACCCCCAGTGCAATGGAATCGCCGTTAATGCTGGATGATGTATATTTCCTTTTCAACTATTTTATCAAGCACTTTGGATCGTCCATGACTCTCATGCATAGAGTTGACGTTAACCCAAATGTTATATTGTATGACGGCAACGATCGAAGAGGCCGTGAGAATTTCTGGACATATGATGCACCATTCATGGCGTTGACCAATCCGCATGTGCTGAATGCTATTTTGGCTTTAGCTTCAGTTCAATATGCTAACAGAAGTGGCGACAAAAAAACAGACTCAAAAGAATTTAATGGAATTTCATATTACCAGGCTGCAGTTAAAGGACTAAGAGAGGATATAATGCTTGGAAGGTTCCGGGACCAAATGGCTACTTTAACTACGAGTCTACTTCTTGCTTTCTTCGAAACAATGTACGGCGATCTTGTGAAGTGGTATTTTCATATGTCTGGCGCAAAGGATATCATTAATGCGCTGGACATGGGCACAGTCGCGGCCGGCGCAACTCAAATATACGAACACGGAATGCCCACTTACCTTGCACCTAACGAAATATACGCACTACAGGCGTGCGATCTTCTTTCATCCTACCTCCACATGGAAATCATGCAAGCTGTGATCAGCAAGTCACAACTTCTCATTCCGCTTGAGTTCTGGGAGAAGGTGCCTTGCCGACGTGCGACTAACAATCCTCATCTATATGCATATGATGTCCTTTTGAGAAAGACGGCGAGACTTTGTAGCTGGACTGCAAAAGATGATGCTCGGAAGAAAAAATTATATGGGGGAGATACTAGTTTGGCACAAGGTGGGGGGAGAGGCGGCGGACCTCCCAGCCCAATGAACCTGAACCCCGAAGATATCGATGAACTCGTCTCATCGCAGCAGGAATGGGAAAGCATTCGTGCTGATCTCATCTCATTTGAGTTTGCATTTGAAGGATTCTTAACACCCATACCGCCGCAAGGACCACCGGTAATATCACCTTTTGGACCTATCAGTACGTTCCAGAGTAGCTATAATCATTTTTTGGTGTGCTTCATCAATATGACATGGCTCATACATATTCGGAACAATCCTACAGTACCAGCATATGGAAACCAGACACTAAGGTACACTGCAATGGAAGGAGTACCTTACATGCTCAAGACTATTCGGGCACTTCCCCCTGCTGTTCCATACAACATTGGCCATATTGGTAGTGAGAATTTTGACGCCGGTGCCATTACTCGTCTTGTCATTGACATGTGCGTGCCTGTGTTTTTTGCTGCAATCCAAGTGCGTGACGTCCACCAACAAACGTGGATCATGTCATGGCTTGAAAGTTGTGCAAAGTTCACAGGTTGGAGCACTTGCAACAAGATCATGAGTGGCGTTAAGAAAGCATGGAGTTTCCAAAAAGCTGCCGTTGCCGAAATGCAATCTCCACCAGCCAGCACCGAAGCATCACCGGGAACAGACAGCAGCCCAGGAATCACGCTGGGCTCTTCACCGCACGGCAGCAGGTCTAATCAAACTGCCAGGATGTCTGCGGAAGGTTCTGCACACAGTAATAGCCAAAGCCCAAGACCGCAAGATGCTAGCATAGAAACTGAGACTGTGGATGAAAAGAGTAGAAGAGTTGCCCTGGCACTTGGACTGTTACAATAATCAAATCCATTAGAAGCACACAGCATTGCGTTATTTAGACACCATAAGATTCACGTTCTATTTTGCAGATTTACGCACGGAGACTAGTATGCGAATCTAATTGTGCAGTGGAGAAGGTACGGTTGATAGATTGAGCTTTTGGCGTTGAACCGTAGCCATAGGTTTGGCTTATTCACATTATGTATATAGTATTATTTCCTACAATTCACGCATTCAAAAAATTTGGAATCATTCTGGTGTGCTTGAATACAATAGTTCATCAAAAAATTCAAGCCCGTTCGTTCATGCCCAAACATGGAATTTGGCACAAGAAAGTTTACTCCAGGTTCGCATACATAATCCGAGCATACTTACTGACTAATCTTCCCAATGACCTAAAAATTTTCTTCACAAAAGTTTTCATCTCCCAACTCCCAAATTTCTGATCCATATCTTTTCCAGGCCCCTCGTTATCAAAAATGGTCAAACGCAAGAGAGCGGCCCTGCTGCCCACAAACATTGCTTTGCTACAGAACCTAGTCCGTCGTGACCCCATATCTTATAAGGAAGAGTTTTTGCTTCAATATCGCCATTATGAGTCCCTACGTGACATTTTCATGACAAACCCAAGCTCCGATGAGGGCTCAGACGAATTCAGCGATCTTGTAGGCTTCGTCTCACAGGTATGCTCTTGCTACCCAAAAGAAACCGCAGAATTTCCGACAGAGCTCGTTAAGATGCTCACGGAACATCATCATGAACTTCCGAGCGATTTGAGAGAGAAGATGGTGCAGTGCTTGATTATGCTGAGGAATAAGGAAGTCATTACTTCTCAGTACCTGATCCAGTCTCTGTTTCCACTACTGATTGCTACATCTAGTAAAGTTATGAGATCCCAAATCTACGGTGCGCTGGTGTCGATTATCAAGACCTCAAACACTGGTGCCAAGAACCAGAAGCTGAACAGACAAGTGCAGGCTCTGTTGTTCAACTTGCTCAGTGATTCTGAGTCTAATGGTCTATGGGCAACCAAGCTGACTAGAGAGCTGTGGAGACGCGGTATCTGGGATGACTCGCGAACTATCGAAATCATGACCCAAGCTGCCTTGAGCAGCAACCTGAAAGTTGCGAGTTCCGCAGCCCGGTTTTTCTTGGGTGGTGACAAGGAACGTGATGACGCACAAGAGAATCCTTCATCGGATGAAGATAACGTAATTGATATGACTGCGTTAAAACACCGCATGTCTGTTAATAAGAAGTCCAGCAAGCGAGGCAAGAAATTGGAGACTGCCATGAAGATAGTGAAAAAGAAAGCTGGGACAAAACATTCGGCAACATACCTCAATTTCTCTGCCATTCATTTACTTCGCGACCCTCAAGGCTTTGCAGAGGCCCTTTTTTCCAGCAACCTTTCAGGCAAGAACAGCAACAAGCTGAATCTGGAACAAAAAATTATATTCACAAACCTCGTGTCTCGGTTAGTAGGTGTGCATAAGCTTATTCTTCTGGGCATCTACTCATACTTCCTCAAATATCTCACGCCTAAACAGCGCGATGTGACGCAGTTCATGGCGGCCGCGGCTCAGGCCTCGCATGACCTTGTCCCCCCAGAGTCGATTACGCCAATGATAAAAAAGATCGCCGACGAGTTTGTCAGCGATGGTGTGCAGGCTGAAGTGGCAGCCGCTGGTATCAACACTATCCGTGAGATTGCGTCGCGTGCTCCTCTTGCTATGGAAGCCCCCTTGTTGCAAGATTTGACAGAATACAAGGGCTCCAAAGCCAAGCCAGTAGTTATGGCTGCACGAAGTTTGATTTCGTTGTATAGAGAAATTGCACCTGAAATGTTACATCGCAGGGACCGTGGCAAGACTGCTACTATGGAAATGTCTGCGGGCGAGAAATCGGAGGTTCGCTATGGTGTGGATTCCACCAATGTCAATGGTATCCAAGGTCTGGATCTGCTCGCCAAGTGGCGCGATGAACAAGAGAAGAAGGCTGCCGAGAACGGTGAAGAGGCCGAAGAGGAGGATGATGGTTGGGAAGTTGCCAGTGTGGATAGCGATCTTGAAAGCGACAGTGGCTGGATCAACGTAGAGAGTGACCAGGAGTACCACGTCTCGGATAGTGAAGACGAAGAGGGCGGCGAGTCCAAGAAACCCAAGCTCACAAAGCAGGAGATGCAGACCGCTGACGAGAATGCATTTTTAACTCTTGCGTCCTCGCGCGTGCTGACACCGGCCGATTTCGCCAAACTAGACGAACTCAAGCTGCAGGCCAACTTGGAGAAGATTATGGGTACTCGCAAGACTGATGCACCCAAGAATGAGGACGCTGTCGATGTCAAGACACTTGTTGGTCCTCAGAAGTTCAAGCAGCTGCGTGAGGAGCGCATTGCGGCTGCCAAGGAGGGCAAGGATGGCCGTGAATTCGGTTCTCGCAAGGGAAAGATTGAAGGCGCACATTCTACTACTAACCGTGAGAAGGCACGCAAGAAGAATTTCATGATGATGGTCCACAAGAAGGATGTTCAGGGTAAAGCTAAAATGAGTTTGAGAGACAAGCAGCGTTCGCTGCGTGCTCACATTGAAAAGCAAAAGAAGAAGGGATACTAGCCTGGGAAAGTTCATAGATATATTGGGAAAGAAAAATACTTTACATTTAATCATTTTTAATCGTTTTTTTTTGTGCGACGAGACCAGCAAGTTTGGGCTAGCTGAATTATTCTTCATTGATGACCATGGGTCGAATAGAAAAGGAATAGAGAAGACAGGACGAAGTAAGTAAGGAAATACATGAAAAAGCCGGCTTTTTCTGCTGAACAAAACCACGCTGGCCTAGATAATTGCAAGAATTAGGCCAGAGTTAAGGAATGGAACCAACGGACGTGGGCGATTGTATTTGCTGTCTTTAAGATTTTTTCATTGAGCTCATAAACAGCATACCTGTAAAGGTATCCGTCTACGTTTACTAGTATAAATACAACTGATTCTCGGGCTTCATGTTCATGATAGAGCACTGAACTTATGAAATTAGCAAAAAAAATCGACATCAGCAGGATTCGAACCTGCGCGGGAAATCCCAATTGATAAGCTCGACTACAAGATTCGAGTCAATCGCCTTAACCACTCGGCCATAATGCCAACAATTTTAAGAATTCAAAAATCATGCTTCTACTAATGGAAAATGTCTAGAAACGAAGAGCCTTAGCGAATATTGGAATTTTCTTCATTACTGGCACTATAAGCAATAACCAGCTCCTAACAATCTAAAAATAAACGCTTCCTGTTTCAGGGTTGAATACCTTCATGGTGTTTCAACTATCTACGTGAATTTCGCCTCCTTCTCAGAAATTTTTTATTTTTATGTTTTTTTATCATATACTTGTTTTACAACCCTCTAGGGCCGTTCACTCAAAACTCTCGCTCACGCAAGTCGAGCTACCAGCCTTCTCCCAAGAAGAGACTTGTGAGACTTGTCGTAGGCGTATCGATTGAGCGGAATTATAAACCTTCAATTAATTAACAATGCTTACGCTGCGTACCATGTGTGACCATAGCATTGAAGACAAAGCAATACGGTGCTGAATAATATATAGTTATGTTTTATCACTGCCTGTCATTTAATGTAACTTGGTATGCTCTAATTTTTTTTGGAGAAGTCGTTTTAATGGAATCACAGCCAAAAAAGATTTTAGCGCCATCGATTCAAAAATGAAAGTAAATAAGGCATGAGCAGAGGGCCAAGCGAAACAAATAAAACAGTACTCTATGCATTGACACAACTTTTATATATACAAATGAGGCAGAGGAGAGATGGTGTGCGACCAAATGAAAAACAATAAGACACAAGATACTTAATGATACCGTCCATACCTTACGTTTCTTTGATCTCTTGCACTGTCCATAAGTTCTTGAAGAGCCCTTTCAGTAACCCCTTTTCCTTAATAACGTACGGCGCATGTGTCTGCTGGACCATGTCTTTGCTGAAAACACTTGGCGCGGAATTCGAGTAAACCGGTAGTCCATCCGCTCCCTTAAGTTTTAAAGCATTGGCAGCAGGTTTGGGGACCAGGAATTTCTCAAGCTCGGGCTCAAGCTGGGCGGCCGCTCTCTCGTAACACGCCACGAGCTCCTTGTCCAGCATAAGGTACCCGCGGCGCGCAGCGCCCGGTGCTTGCAGGTTGTAGGACCGGATGGCTGAGTTTAGGCTCTCGACAGATTTGGTCTGGTAAACCCGATTCTTGGAGGCCCACTCGGCGTTCCAGGTGCAAAGCCCCTTCGCGGCAGCGACCTGACGTGCCCTGGCCTGTTTTTGGGCAAGCGTGCCGCCGGTATCGTCGATCCGGTGCACAACGTGGCTGACCCAACTGCGGTCTAGCGAGGCTCGAAAGTCGGCCAGCCGCGTTGTGAGCCCGCCTTGCCGGTCGATCCAGATGGGCGCGGCGCCCTGCCGCTTGATCATGTTGTTCAGGTAGTACTCGGTGTGGTCAATGTAAGGAGAGCTTAGATGCATGTCTTCCTTTGGTTTCTGGCCGCGTCCGGGCAGGTCTTTGAATTCGCCGCGCGCGATTGCATCCTCGATACGCTGGGTTGCCAACGAGCCGATGGCGGTGAAGTCGCTGCCCATCGCCGAGAAACCCGCGAACCGGTCTGCATACAACTCTCGAAACGTGGGGCCCTCTTTCTCCTGCTCGCTGGTGGTAGCGTCCTTCACGGATGCCTTGTGCTTGATCTCATAATCCAAGCTTTTATCCCGTGCCGTTGCAAGCCTCTGTGAAACACTTGCTTTGGGCGCAAAGCTTGTTGGTGCTAGCACGGCTCCCGCTCCAGACTTTGTTCCCTTCAGTGGTTTATGCGCATCTTGCAACATTCTATTCGCCGCGTCCAGCGTGGGCTCGACTCCGGTCCACGGTGTGCCCTGCGCAATATCGCGCGTGGCGGCCGACGCATAGGCCGGTATTTTTGTAGCAATCGCAATTTCACGCTGGTATTTGGCGGCATAGATATCTTGCTCTGATGTTGAACCTTGCGAGAGTTTGTTGACGAGCTGTTGAACGAGCTTTTGGGGGTCTTCCTCGTCACGATGCGGTGATGCCGGGGGTGGCGAAGATACCTTGGCAGGCTGTGACACCGGCGTTTCGTCTTCAAACAAGATTTTGCCAGCTAGAGGATCATCCTTGAATGGCCTTGCCTCTTCTGCTAGCTGAGCAAGCCTTCGTCTCATCGCCCCCGAGTCTTCGTCATCATCGCTTGGTTGATGAGCTTTCGATACGGATCGAGACTGCACACTGTCTGATTTGAATCGGCATTGAAATATTGTCGGCAGAGGTAGAAGGCCTGTTGGCCGTGGTTTAGAATAGAGCAGTGAATTCAAAAGCAAGCTCTTCCTGTTCATAATCTACGTCGAGTTAGTAAGACGGATAGGTTTTTTGGAACTTTCATGAGAAGCACAGGATAGTGCTCCCAACAGGCAGCCGACCACAGTACTTTTTTACAAGGCTTTATCAATTTTATGATACCAACTAGCAAACCTGATAAACTTTCCTTTTTCAAATTACATGGCAAAATATACTGTACAACAATCATACCTAAGCAGTTACTTCCACAATTTTGGGTGCTTGTTCCTCCACAACCTTGCCTTTACGATGCTTGACATCCTCTGGGCTGAATCCTCCTTCCTTTGATCCATAATGGGCCCACTCTGCTGTTGGTGCAATATAGTCCATGGGTCCAAACTCCTGTCCACTTTCAAGCAATTCAAAGAACTTCTTGTAGTCAATCACAGTATGCCATACTCCGTCTATTTTGAAACGGTTCTGGGCAATCAAAATACAGCAACTGTGGGCGTGTTCGGCAGCAATACCATATTCAAGACCACGCTTGGCCAGGGCTGCGTTGAGACCTTCCACGAATTCTTTTACTTCCTCGTAGAACGGAACATTCTTCATGGTGAGAGAGCTGCCCTTGGATGTACCGCAATAAGTCACACCCTTGATTTCGACAAAGCAGGGTTCACCTCGTGCAACAAGAGCAGCATATTCGTCGCAGGCATCAGCCATGTTGAATCCGCCAACTAATGTCAGACGGAAGACAGTACGTTGGGATTTCTTGGTCCTGAGGATATCCAAACATTTTTCAAAACGCTCCCAATAATCACGGTACAGTGGCCTGTCAATCTGATGCAAAGCCTCCTTGTTGGAAGCGTCAATACTGACGTACAGCTGGGTCACACGTTTTAGTCGTTCCAGTTCTGCGGGATGCTGGGCGTTACACACGAGGAAACTACTGATTTGCTGGCCATGCAGAAGTGCCAAAAACTCGTTAATGTGGGGGTAAAAGATTGGTTCTCCAACCAGAGAAAGAGCGCAGTGTTTGACTTGGAAGGCTTCCGTAAATCTATCAGCGACAACACCAGGAACACCCCTCATTTGCTTGATTTTTTTGTAATGACCCTCAAGAGCGCCGTTGAAAATCTTCTCTGGCGGGTCGACCTGCCAACGCCAGGTTGTGCCCACAGGGTTAGTGCCATGACGCCAGCAAAATACACACTTGTTGGAGCATGAAAGAGAAGGTGTGGTTTCCATGCACAGGTGCGATTTGATGCCATAGAAAGAATACTTGTAGCATGAGCCGCGTCCTCTTAGCGCAGATTTAGTCCAACGGCAGATTTTCACACCAGAGTGAGAACCAACAACAGTGTATCCTTGTTTGGTAAGAGCAGTATATGTTGGAGAATCCTTGGCAACCATTTCCTTTGCGCTAACATTTGTAGGTTTTCTGGCTTGGGTAGTAGATGTCAGTGATTTGCCGATATCCTCGACATCCATGAGCGAGCTCTCCTCAGTTGCTTCCTCCTCCTCACTGTCAGAATCGGCAATGTCAGGTTCCGCGAAAACACTGGGGTCCTTCAGCGTTTCTCCAAAATGCTTCAACCACTCCGTAACTTGGTCGTCCAGATCGGTCTTAACACATCCTGTCGCCAAGGGGAATACTCTACGGCCACCGAGCTTACCCAGCCACTTGTCTGCTTGCTGGGCTTGGTAGCAGTACTTGCCTTCCTCAGGCCAACTCTCTTTGTCACCAATTCCAAAAACTGCAAAGCCGGCAATCTTTGCAAGCGGCCGTGAATCAATTCGAAAATCGTTGTATGTTTCTTTGAGGGACTCGATAAAGTAATCGAGGGGAGACTCGATCTCGTAGGAAGGAACAACCAGCACATATACTGGTGGGTTTTCCACAACCTTAGGTGAAGCAAAGTAGGGTTCCAGATCATCGACGTAGTCAAGGTTAAGGAGCGTGGGCTCCTTGGCTAGTGTCTGTTTCAACTCTTCCGTGACCCGCTCCGCAATCCGTTGCGAAGTTCCAGTCAGCGTGCTGTAAAAAACGTATACTGGCGATTCAACACTAGCAACAGGGCCAGATTCAACTTTGAGCTGTCTGAGCTTTCGGCCGGCCGCAATAGAAGCCTTTGCCGTGAACTTCTTGGGCATTCGCTTTGGCCTGGAAACGGTCTTTGGCTGATCCGAAAAGCTATCTGTGAAATCAACGGCCAAAGAAACGTCCTTCTTGGCACGACTTTTGAGAGGCACAGCCTCGACCTTTTTGGCAAGATCTGATCCCTCGGAGTGCTGGGGGAGTGTTTTATTGGCAGGCTTGTCCTTCCTTAGGGCCAGCATGAGAAGACCGACGGCAGCCACAAGGACAGCATATCTGTAAGCGCTGTACAGCTCAATAAGTTGGTCTACCAAGGCTTTCGAATCGTTAGCAAAATCATAATTTAAGGCTTCTCGAGGACTACCTACTCATCGCTACTGAAGATACTTTTTTTTGTCGCCGATGGAAAGATTTTCTGACAATTGCAAAATGAAAATTTCCCAAGTGGTGGAACCTCAGGGCTAGGGCTGCATTGTTCTTACCGGTACCCCAGCCAAAACGAAATCTCTTGCTTGATGGATAACGAAACGCAGGAAGCGAGCTACGAGAAGTCTAACATGCGAATGGGTCTAGTATATACAAGAATATACATGTATATATGTGTCGCAGCTGCTGCTCTAAATTACGGTTCTTAACATTCTTTCAACTCTTTTTATTCAACAGATTGTTCAAAATTTATATAAGATCCTCGCTCGCTGGAGGCGACGTACTTAATCGTCGGAATCGTCTTTAATCACCTTGGGTTCACGTATCATGCAATGCAGGTGCACAGGCTCAGCAGAACGGTCCAGCACAAGCTCCTTCTTCACCTCAAATCCATATCTATGGTAGATCGGGATGTTTTCAGAGGTGGAGGACTCCAGGTAGCAGGCGAGACCCTCCTTATCGGCAATATCGGTGACGTATTGGACGAGCTTTCTCGAGTATCCCTTGCCTCGAGCTTCGGGGACGGTACCAATGTAGATAAGGTACCAGGAGTTTTCGTCGCGGTCTCCCATGACCTCGGCTTTGGCGTCGTGGAGTTTCGGGAGGAACTCGTTGAAATAGCGGGCTTTACTCTCCTTGCCGAGTTGATAGTAAAGTCTCCACATGCCAGATTTGAGGATGGTCATCCAATCGTCCATGTTTTGTTTCGGTGGCATCCAGCAAGAAATGCCTTCAAAGTCGCCAATGGTGAGGACAAGGCCCTTGAGAAGATGGGCATAGATGATGTACTCGAAAACCTTGAGATCAAGTGCGCGGGCTTGTTCCTTGGTGTTGCCGTCGCAGGTGGTGAGGTACTGGGCGACGGGGTCAGCTTCGAAAGCAGCAGCAAGGGCCTCAGTTGCGCGCTTCCATTCATGCCGCTCCACTCTGCGGACTTGTGGCTGGGTAGTAGAAGGGGTTGCCATGTGTGCCAATAATGTTATGCAAATGTAGTAGTAGTGGAAAGGGGTGTTGGTATGCTAGATAGTGGTAGAGAGATAATGTAGTAGATAATGCTTGAGGAGAAAAGTACAAAGAGAAGGAAAATCAAAAGTATGAAAGGGAAACTGCTTGTGTATTTATAGTTTTTAGTATCAAGACAAACCTCGCCTTGCACGCAGGAAAGGACTCGAGAAGCCGCCAAAGGTCATGGCGCTGACCGATTGGGGAGTTCGCTTTAGGCCAGTCGAGCACCCGGCATCCGGTGATGGGGGCTGGTCTTTTACTGGTCCCGGAGGTCATGACGCTTCTTATCGATCCATGCCGGAGTTCTGATGATGGCGGAGCGAGTAGCGGTTAAAGTTCTCTTGACGGGATAAGTAGTCCGCCTATACGTTGTGCATAGTTTGTAGTTGGTTGGACAAAAGACCCTGACTACTATCTCAATGCCTCCTTGCTTGCCGTTTCGGCTTCCGCTGTGCTTCTGCTTATTCTTTACGACAGAGCTGTTTAATGTCCATGGCGCTCAGACGTTTCTCTTGATCTCGATATTCTTCTTCTTTTCGTCTTGTTCATTTTTCATTTTTATTTGTTTCCTCCGAAACTGCCGCCCGTTCACCTCAACGGCCGTTCGTCTTCGTTCTTGCCTGTGGACGTTCAAGGCGCGCGAGCTTTTGTTTTCTATTTTTTTTTTTTCTGATTTGGAATGTCGATGCGCAACCTCCCAGCCATGAAATTACAGTTAAAGGGCGTGAATTCCGAGAAAAGCAAAGAAACAGCGGAGATTCACAAAACTTTGGACTTCTTCGAGGACTTTGAGAAGCAGTTGCCCATGTGGCCAGGCAGTCAGGTACAATGCGAGTTTTTCTACCGAGGGCTCAGTTGTTCTCGATACTTGAAGACGTCTAGATCTCCACATGTGTGCAGTTCCAGGCCGTGTAGACAAAGTAAGCAACGCTCAGAAGAATATGTATAACGTCGAGAACTACGTAGTACATGGCGCATGATGAAAGGGAGTCCTCGATCGAGTGAGGGGCCTCTATTCACTGTTATCTAGACGTCTGGAGGGCTGGAGGTGGTGGAGTACAGCGTCGCCGGCAGCGCAACAAGTGTAGAGCTAGCGGTGATGCAGTACTGACGTCGCTCAAGGAATCTGCATATCCGGTTCCGACGCTTCTTGATAACTACAAGTCTCGATATGTGGACGACTGGTATGCTAGCATGTTGCCTATACCAGAGCAAGAGGAAGCACCGACGACCTATAAGTTGCCAACGATACATGAATTCACTTTAAGTTATCGTCACTCAATCGTGAGTTTGTTTCTGCTGCGCTACTGTTAACATGAATTCAAGCCAAAGCCTTTTCTTCCTCTTCTTCTTCAATGTGGGCATTAAATGAGCTACGAATTTCTTTCATCGCCAAGTCATTAAGATTGCTTACCATTGTGCCACCACGGTGCAACAACAAGCGAACTGATGATTACTAGTACTGGTGTAGTTTGATCCCTTCGTTTCGTCAAACTGACACATCCGGCCCCACCGCAATGATACAGCCATTCTACGGCTACAGCCTCCCAGAGAAGGGCGCAGTTACCCAGTAGAGAGAGAGAAGAACAGTGATTTACACTTCTACACAACTCACATGGCTTGAAGGCTATTGGAGGCAATTTTCTCCTCACAGCGTCCGTTCTGCCGCCGTCCTCCAGCTTAAGCTCGTTTACGGCATCTCGTGCCTGAAACTCAAATTTTTTGGATTTTTTCTGTTTGCTTCACGTTCCACGTCACGAGATGGACTTAGAGTTTCGGACTTGCGACTTTTCCAGGCGTTCCGCTTGGCTGTAGGAGGCGTCTGAGTGTGGCGACTGAGCGCAAAATGGCTTCAAGGCGACGAGAGTAGCCTGCTAACTGCTGTTGAGATCATACAATGAGCAAGCCTTCACCGGTGGGTTAGGGCGGAATACAGCACTGGCGAGGCTTAGCAGTGGCCAGGTCTTGAGCGCTGCCCTCTAGCATTACGCTCGAGATCTAAGCCAGGAAATAAATAAGATCAGATAGGGCTTGTTAAAGGGAAAAGATGTGTTAAGGCAACATGGAACGCGATAGGACCTTGTATTTGATTTTTTTCCACGGAGGAAATAGTTCGAAATACAATGGAAACATGGCCAGGCGTGGATCACCCAGAGAGAAACGCAAAAAAACAGGCTCCACTGGCTGTATCTAGAAAAGACAATAAACACCGTTATCGCTACCGGCCATTTAGCAAGGGTCCCTGACTGAAGTTAACAAATAATAATAATAAAAGTTCAATGCGCTCAGTGGCCAGCAGTGGTACTATGAGCAGCACTCGGTGTTTCACGAACAAATCACGTGAATATTCAGCCGTGCTATACACCCGCTTTTGTTTGTTTACTTCCCAAAGCGGAAATCCCCAAACAAACACACCAAACGCTCGGTTTCCACACGAATCGCGCACGTCTGGCACGAAATCCAATTTCTCGACTTTGTTGGCTGCTGCTTGTCTATAAATTTTAATTCGCATGCTTCCTTCCCTTCTTCTTCTTTTTTTTCTTCTTATCAACAACAATATTGCATCGCCCAATTACAGTTCCAAATGTCTGTCTCAACTCTCGAATCAAGGCTCTCAAGGGTCTCAATTAACGAGAACTCCAACCCTTCTTCGCTCACGAAGCAAAAGCTCAACAAGGTAGGTGTACGGCGTTTTGTTCCTGGATCCTGTTACTAACTGATAGACCTCTGCAAAACCGTCTACAAATACACCACTGCCCAGTAGCGGCAACACATCTAGACACCCATTGCTCAAGCTGGCACTTGATAGACAGACTCAAGCAAACTCATCAGCCCAATCCAACAGCCGTGGCCCTACAGTTGTAACTCTTAATGCCAACCAATGGCGACCGTCGCAAATGCAACCTCCTAACTCGCCCAAGCGCACTGGCACTTCATCTGCCGCTACCGCTGCAGCCTCGACGGCAATCACTGCCCATTCGTCTGCCGCCACTGCGCGTACTAGGGGCTCCATCGACCCCAACTCAATTCGCCGCTCTAATCCTCTCTCAGGCATCAAGCTCCAGGGTGGCCCTGCAGGAAAGTCGCACCGCGAGTTTACCCTGGATGACTTTGAAATTGGAAAGAAACTCGGCAAAGGCAAGTTCGGTAAGGTTTACTGCGTGCGTGACAAGTCCACAGGGTACATTTGTGCGCTTAAAGTCATGGACAAGAAAGAACTCATTGAGTATAAAGTTGAAAAGCAGTTTAGGCGAGAGGTCGAAATTCAGTCCAACCTGAGACACCCCAACATCTCTCGTCTCTACGGGCATTTCCACGACAGCAATAAGGTATACCTTCTCATTGAGTACGTCGCTCAAGGTGAACTCTTCAAGGTACTGCGCCGCAAGGGCCGCTTCAACGACGTGCGCGCTTCCAAATACATTGCGCAAATGGCTGACGCGCTATCATATCTCCACAAGAAGCATATTATTCATCGCGACATTAAACCTGAAAACATTCTACTTGGCCTTGACGGCAATATCAAAATTTCGGACTTTGGCTGGTCCGTGCACGCCCCTTCCTCGCGTCGTACCACCATGTGTGGCACTTTAGATTACTTGCCTCCGGAGATGGTCGAGGCCAAGGAGCACGACTACCGCGTGGACATTTGGTCGCTGGGAATTCTGACTTATGAGTTCCTAGTTGGATGCCCGCCATTCGAGGAAGCCGGCCATGCTGCCACTTATAGACGAATTTCAAAGGTAGACCTTCGCATCCCCTCATTTGTGTCTCCCGAGGCCGCAGACATTATCAAGAGGTTCCTACAACACTCACCAGAGAAGCGCTTCCCGCTAGACCAGGTCGCGAACCACCCTTGGATTCTCAAGAACAAAGCATATTGGAATTCAACTGCACATTTAGGCTAGTCAACTCGTCTTTGCATTCTTCGTTCCAGCTACTTTATTTTGTATTTATTTATTTCTCTACATAACCCTCATCTATTACCTAGAAAGGCCTTAATAAACTACCCATTCTTTTCTAAAACTAGTGCTCATTGAATCGGTTAATAACCATGCATTGCCATTACGTTGAAACCTCCCAGCTTCCAAAAACAACAACACCAGCAAGGAAAAAAAATTACTTCCCTTGTTCAATGCAAAACAACCATGAGCGACAGACGAAAATCTTCAAGGCGCAAGTCGCGCCTCGTCCGCCGCGAGTCTCTCTACTCTCGTCTTAAATCGGCCCCTTTTGACTTCCTTTTATCCGTCTCTGAAACTATTGAGACCATTCAATGGGACTCCATGACTTATACCCTGGCCATTCCGGGCGGCATTGCCGCGCAAGCCTTACTGGCCATTTGCCGAGTCGTCGTCGATCGTGCTGAAGGGACAGCGGCGACCGGTTGGTCAAAGGGAGATAATATCTTTGAAGACGGGAGCGGCGGATCAGGGTGGTTTTATGGGATTGTGAGTTGGAAAAGTAACCGTTGGATTCATTCGTAAGGCTAACAATTGATAGTGCTCGACACTCGGATACATCTTGATCTCGGTCTCGTTTGCCAATGCCTTGTTTGTATACACAAGGACCCGGAAGTACTCGTTGGCAGGCCGCCCAATCGACAAGATGCCTGACACGCCGAGCTGCCGCAAAATCGAGTACGACGACTCCTACGAGGCGACCATCTCGGAGTCGGCCTCTCCCATAAAGAAAGTCATTGACACCGTCCTTTCAAAAGCCAGCACCAAACAAGACACCCCCGTCTCTTTTCCTTCTTCGTCTTCTTCAAACGAGATCTGGGTTTTGGATGTTTGGGATCCGCCGCTTTTCAACCTCTACCTCATGGCAGTTTACTCTCCCCTCGTTGTGCTGCTACTCTGGTATGGCCCACTTACCTTTTTCGTGATTGCCGTGTTCTTGCCAGCTCTATCGTTCTACCTGTACACCATGACCAAGCTCTTCCAGGTACAGCAGAAAGACCGCACCATCCTGCATAGCGAAGTTCTAAGCGAGTATGAAAAAACTGTTGTCAGGCCCATCGTCAGTGCCGCGAGAAGGGACGCGAGCATTGGCGTGGATGGCGAAGTCGCCTTCTACGCGCCGAGTTTGAATCATCAGTTCAAAGTCCAGCCTCTACGCCGCCCGACCTCCACAACAACGTCGACTGCAAGCACGTTTGTGGGTTCCGGGTCGCCGTCAAAGACCGAGCAACAACAGCCATTGCTGGGCTCGCCTGTATTCCCTCAATCCCTGGGTGCTGCAAACTCAATCCGAGAACGCCAGTCTCTGCCTCCTTTCAAACTACAATACAACCCCGCTGGCTACTACACGGGAACGCCGATCGACTCTTCTCTCAATACATCATCTTCTGGCAGATACAATTCAGAGTATCACAACTCGCCTCTGAGTCGAAAAAGCGAATCCAGTTTATTCCGACGTTTACACAAGTGATCTAGAGCCAGTTTATTTAAATAAAAATATAATAAAAAAAGTATAATCCTTTTAGAAGAGACAAGAAAGAAGAGCAAACCAACCTCTCTCGTTTTGCGTTTACAAGTCATCCCAGCCGAACACGAGCTCCTGTGCCTTTTTGCTAGTCCAGCTTATCCAGCCGCCGCGGCCAGACTGCAGTCTCTTGTTGTCACCCGCTGTGGTCCCATCAGCCGACTTTCCGGAGGCCGACTTGGGCGCTGCCGTATTTTTGTTTTGATCCGGCTCCTGTGCAATTTTAAACAAGCTTGGCGAGTATCGCATTTGCTTCTGTTTATTAAAGATACCGCGTCCGTCCTTAAGCTGAACACGTTTACTACCGGCCAGTGTCGGCATTGACGTAGTTCGGGGCATTGCCTTTCCATTCGACGTCCTGACGGAGATTTCGCTCGTTTCTTCCTCCATTGGAGGCAGAATGTTGTTATCAGTGGCATTGAAATTGGCAGTTGTATCTTCAAATGCGGAAAAGTCTCCGATGGACTGTGTGGGAGACCGAAGGCCAGATTGCATCGATGTCTCGCTAGCGACTTCAAATTCCTTATAGTTCTGAGGCGTTACCGGGATGCATCCCACGACGTACTGCCCTGCAATCAGCGTGCCATTATCATGGATGGCTCTAGCTGCCGATGCGGGGTTGTCGTAGGTGATCTTAAGCCAGTTCTTGCCTGTCTGGATTGGCGTTGGCGGAGCTCGGTGAGACTTCATGGGCGACATCATCGCAGAGATGCGGCTGGAAGAGTCAACGTTTTCGGCAATTGTACCAAACCTGGAAAAATGAGCGACGACTGCAGGCGTCACTGACGATGGAAAGCCAAAGATGACGACTGAGTTCGAATAGCTGTGTCCACCGTTGCTGTTAGGTCGTGGAGAAGCAGGCGCTTTAATAGGGGTGCTACTGCTCAATGATGCCAAGGAGCCACGCCTGTCACTGAGGGAATGAGAAATTGTCTCCGACTTGGTCAATCCGGACGTCCCGCTATCATAGATACTACGCGTTGGTGGTGGGTCTTCTTGAATTATGGCCTTCTTTTGCATGATTGAGCGTTTGGGGATTCCGGAGAACGAGCTGCCAAAGGAGTTTGTGGGCGATTGTGACGGCGAGATGGACGCTTTGCGGTGAGATGGTGGGCCTCTGTCAGCAGTGTTGAAGGACGAAACGTGACGCAGGTTGGACGGCGTAGGAGGCGCGTACCGTCGGTCAGAGGCCCAGTTAGGCGTATTTCTTCTCCGGTAGCCAGGACTGTTACCTAAAGTAATTGACGACTGTGAGTGTCTCAACGGCGCGGGCGCCGGACTGGACGTCGCAACTGGGCTTGTGTAGTTGAAATTCTGGGATTGCGATGGTGTGAGGGCTTGAGGACTCTGCCGGATGCTTTCCTTGAATCTGTTTACGTCGGCATCGGAAGAAGACACAGAGAACAACGAACTCTTCTGGAACAGGCTCTGGTTCTGTTGAGGCGAAGGCTGCTGTGTGATTTGAGTTGGGTTGGAAAAGATAGAGCTTTGTTGGTTTGAGCCTAGCGAGTTGCCAAACGGCGAAGACGTCTGTTGGAGCTGCTGCTGGGGTTGCTGCTGGTTAGAACCAAACATGCTACCAAACTGAGAACCGTTCTGCTGTGAATTCTGAGCTCCAAACGCGGCAGCATTATTGTTTGCGCCAAAAGAGAAGCTAGGCTTCCCTTGCGCGGTCTGGCTCTGGCTCTGGTTCTGACCAAAACCACCAAAGGTATTTCCCGTGTTGTTGGTGGGGTTGCCAAACGAAGAGGCAGGCTGAGAGGCACCAAAGAGGCCGCCAGAAGTACCGGAGCCTCCTCCAATTGTGGTCGCGCCTTGATTAAACATTTTCTACTCGTGAAACTCGCGTAATTGGTGATCTTGAAAATAAACCTTTTTTCACGTTTCTAAGAATATTTTTGAATTTAGAGAAATATCAGTGTTACCCTCCGCCACCATCTCTTTGTCTGTTCCAAACCTGAAATACCTGCTTCACCACCACACCTCTATAACTCAACCACCTCATCTCTAATCACATCTCCCCTCTAACCAGTACAAATGAGCGCACCTACTTCCGCAGATCTGGAAACTGCCAGAAGCTTTGCCAAAGATGGCCAGCTTGCTGATGCCGAAAGCGCTTACAGAACACTGCTACAGAAGCCAGCTGGAACGGACGAGAAGGCGGTCCAGATCCAAGAACTAGCACTCTACGAGCTCGGTAAACTTTACTGCGACCACAAGTAAGTCTCTTTTGTGTAATGGCCATGATGCATTGCTAACATTTGCGAAAGGAAAGTCGAGCAACTTGCAGAGTTGATCCGCACATCAAGAACTATCCTAGGATCGTTTGCAAAATCAAAAACGGTCAAGATCAGTAAGTTGCCCCATGAGACAGATGAGAATTTTACTAACAGTGTAGTCCGCAACTTGATTGATCTTTTTGTGACTATTCCTAACACTGCCGACCTCCAGATTGAAACCACCAAGGACTGTGTTGAGTGGGCCATTCAGGAAAAGCGAAACTTCCTGCGCCAGAATCTTCAAACTCGCCTGATCTCGTTGTATTACGAGAAGGGCGCTTACAATGATGCCATTGCGCTTATTAACAGTCTTCTTCGAGAACTCAAGCGCCTTGACGACAAGAAGGCTCTTGTGGAGGTTCAGCTCCTCGAGACACAGGTGTACCACGCCCTGCGAAATATCCCGAAATCGAAAGCTAGTCTTACGAGCGCTAGAACTAGTGCCAACGCCATCTATACAGACCCCCTGACGCAAGCGAAACTCGACAACCTTAGCGGAATTTTACAAGCTGAGGACAAGGATTACAAGACAGCTTTCTCATACTTTTACGAAGCCTTCGAAGGCTACTCCGGCCAAGAGGACCCCAGAGCTATCACGACTTTGAAATACTTGCTTCTTAGCAAGATCATGCTTAACTTGTCCGACGATGTTGAGTCGCTACTATCGAACAAGAATGTCATGAAATACGCAGGCCGCGACATTGACGCCATGAAGGCCATCGCCACTGCATACTCTAACCGCAGCCTAAAAGAGTTTGAACAAGCTCTCGATACTTTTGGCAAAGAGCTCTCTTCAGACGCATTTATTCGCTCTCACTTTACTGATCTCTACGACACCCTGTTGGAGCAAAATCTGGTCAAGGTCATCCAACCCTTCTCCTGTGTTGAAATCTCTCACATTGCAGAAATTATTGGTCTGGACAACCGCCAGGTCGAAGGCAAGCTGAGTCAAATGATTCTGGATAAAGTGTTCTACGGAGTCTTGGACCAAGGCAATGGATGGTTAATGGTATACGACGAGCCCAAGGCTGATGCCACTTATGATGCGGCTCTGGACACTGTTGCACATATGTCTAATGTGGTTGACCTTTTATACGAAAAGGCCGCTGCGCTGAATTAGAAAATAGAAAAGAGTACTTTAATGATATTTTTCAAATACTTGAGGTAATTATGGACGAACATGAGGCTGTATATAATTTGTAGTTCTGTGTGCGAAAGATTTCACTCCACAAGATGAGTAAACGGACTGCGCTGCCTAATCTTTGCGCCATACTTGAAAAACACAAATGGAATGGCATACATAACCAGTGTCACGAGCGCGAGCATCGTCGTCCCCCAAGTCGTGTGCATGGTGGCAAACATGCGGTGTGCAAATAGCGGGAACGATGCGCCAAACACGCTGCGCATGAAGGTGTTGACGCCAATGGCTGAGGCGCTATACCTTGTATAAGCATCGACCAGATAGTTGAGACAGTTCTGGAAAATGATGTAGAACCCAAAGCCAAGTAGATACATGCCAAAGCACGGCACAATCCAGTGGATCGAAGCGCTCTGCGTCCAGGCAAATACGGCAAGGCCAACGGGCATTGTCCAACCCGCGTACATCATGGGAACGAGACGCTGCTCGGGGAGCGGATTGCCATCGTTGGCAAAGACAAGACGCGCGTAACGCCTTCCCATGATGAGATGGAACACGCTGCTGCTGACCGACCCCGCAAACATCCATAGATATGTCAAAGCACTGGTGGTTTGCGACCACCCACGAACGTCATGAAAGGTGTCTGAAGCGGATGTGATGAACAGGTAGAAAACGCCAAAGACGAAGCTCGCGTATGAAGTTATGAAAAATACAATAGGGGTGCCTAGCATGGCAATGGGACGCATGAGATGGACAGACCGGAATTCTTGCAGTGTGAGCTTGAATTCCTCGTGCTCGGCATGGTAGAGCCAAATACCAGTTTCATGACGTTTAGCTTTAGCACGGCGAGATGAAAGCACAGGAACATATGTTTCCTTGATCAAGACGATGTCGGCCAGGAGCATGACTGAACTGAGGATTGCTGTGACCCAGCAAGACCACTGCCAGACCGTATTTTCGACGACAATAGTTCCTACTATACTTCCAGCTGTTGGGCCAAGGACCACGAACAGGGAGTAGATTATCATGAACTGGCCTCTAACTGCGGGGTGCCACATGTCGCTGAGGATGCCACCCGAGGATACCACTGGGCCTGCCGAGAATAAGCCAGTAAAGAACCTGTTTATAAGTACGGCCTGGATGGTGGTCGATGCGCCAGTGCCGATCGTGAACAAGATTCCCAATGCAAACGGCAGCATCACGCCCATCTGGCGTCCAAAGACCTCTGACAGGGGCGCCAAGATAATGGGGCCAAATCCAAAGCCGAGCACGAACAGTGCTGTTGGCAAGACGGCCACGGCACGACAGACGCCAAACTCGCTCATGAGTTGCGCGACTGCCGGCGACAAAACTGACGAATTGAACTGCACACAAAACGTAGTAAGGCCGTACAGCATTGTGAGTTGCGCGCGCCTACTCACAGTCCAGTTTTTGGGATTCTCTGATTCATCTTGGGCAATAGAGACGAGGAAAGCGGACTTGTCTGTCTGCTTGAGAAGTTGATGGATTCTTGTTTCCACCGACATGCCGTCAGGCGTAGGCGACGTTAAGACATCTCCGCCTATACTCGAGGAGACTGGTACTTGAACTTGCTTCTCTAAGTTGGAATCCATTGTTTCGCTCAACGCCCATAATTTTCAACTAGAAAGTCAAATTTAACTGAGCTCAAAACTCAACTTAAATCCGGGGAAGGATATCGTTTATATACAGATGCGCCCATTGCACGGCATAGGCAATCCGCGCAAAGGATTGGGCGGAATTAGCTTCCCTTGAGTCATTCCAGGAGTAGCAAGTTGGTCACTGCCGCTGGCGGCGACGCGCTGCTTCCGGGGCCCTCCGAAGTGATCATGAGGGCAAAAGACTCTGCGCTTCGATAGGACGTAAATGGCGGGGGGTTTAAGTTTTTTTTCGTACCAAAAACGTTGATCAGCGAAGCAACGAAGCCGTTGAGCCACGCGCGCGCTGCGCTTTGCCTACGGCCGGACCTGCAGTGGCCGCAAGTACCAAAAGGCAGTGGTGGGGGCGGCCCCACGTGGGGGTTGCGTAGCCGAAGGAGGAAGTTCGCTCTATGGCGACCAGCATAAATTCCACGGCGGTGCCAGCATTCCGAGGGCAAAGGGAACAACGACAGCTTGGAATCTGGGGTAAACATCAAATCTGCTAGGATAGACACACTGCCATGTCTCAAAGCTATCAAGCTGTCTTTGCCCTCATTAATGCTCTCGAGCACCCTCAGTTTGCTTTCAATGCCGTGTGACTTGACCATTCGTTGCTAGCGCCAGCCCTTTACTACAATCCGGGGCTCATTCTCCCTCAACCACAATGGAATTGGTAGAGCCAGTATTTCTTGCAGCAGTAGCTCTAAATGCTTTTCAAAGCCAAGTAAACAAGCTTCTCAGTATGCAGATTTCGGACGTATAACTTTGGACCGCTGATATCCCTGTCTTGGCATTTTGTTTCAGCCTTATTTACTCTCGCGCATGATTCCTGGGTTTCTCTTGATATCACTAGTTCCATAGAAAAGAAAAAGAGAAAATGCCATTGACACCGTGTTGCTTAAGCTTGTGCTTGCGAGTGCCAAAGCTTGGCCGCCATGGCGTTTAATCAGAAGTAAGCCATACTGGGCAACAACTGATCCGGCAAGCCCAAGGAAGAGGGCAATATTGAGCAGTCTTGTCAAGCAGATAACCCTGTGTCTGAGCTCCACATCTATGCTGTTGACAGAGGAAGTAGAAAAGGATGGTGAGTTGTAGCAGAGCTTTCACACAACTCAATAGAGTGACAGAAGCTGTTTATATTCGCTAACTTATTAGGGGAGGTATGCTGGAGCGAGATAAAAAAAGTCTGCTAAACGAACTTGTCCACGGTGACTTGAAAGGACTGTTATTACTTACTGAAATGTGAAAAGGGCACTGGAAAGTCGTCAATGGCTTGAGAGGCAATGAAGCGTGTATCAAAGAGAGTATAAATCGCACTTGTATGGAAACCCACACGGAACCCAGAAATCTTTCAAATAAGATTTGGGCAAGGCTTTGGGCTTCGCTTTAGGCTTCCAGTTCTACAATGATTACCTTGTCACGCTCTTTTTTCTAGATCCACGGCTCTCGCAATACTACTGCACCAGCTTGATATCAGCAGACTCGAAGAGATAGCGCTTCTTAATCTACACCCGCAAGATTGGCGAACCACTCGTCTTGATTGTCTATAACATGCACCTGATACGTTCTGGTAAGCATTTACTAAACAGTCACAACAAGAAGGCCGAGGCTCATTGTAGCACGGGGCTTGCCGCCATGATTCTTAACAGCAATGAGCACTGGGTGTGTGAATCGACTCCAAAAACTTGTAACTCGCATTGGTGTTATAAACATCAAGGATCTGAACCGCACTGAGTCTATCGAGGTGCTCAAGCTCAGCCGGTCTCCAAGCACATGGCAGATGATGAGGCCGACCTCATCTATAACCTTGTTGGTGAGTGCCCGCAACATCTCACGGGAGTCACAGGGAATGAGGACTCGATCACGGTGTGCCACAAGTTCATTGACAATGAACGCACGTGGCTATAGAAGCAGTGCGGCATATCGGGACTGGTATGGGCGACGACGTGATGGAGGTCACTCAAGTTTTTCAAGCCTGGTCACTCTGCTGCTCATGAAAGCTCTCATCAAGCTACATCTATATAACTTCCTGTCGTCGAAATATGAACTGCCCCCGACCACGCCCAGGTCTACGTCGGCCTCAACATTATCAGTGTCGATAGATAGTCCCAGTCTTGCTTACGTGGAGGACTTGGATTGAGTCGAGCAGCCTCAGAAACGCAAAGAATTGTTAAGCTTTGCTGGGCTAAAACAAAAGGCCTTGCTTTGCCAGCAGATGGAGTACGTTTGTACACCTGCTTCAGAAAAGATGACTTGAAATTGGAATTGGAATTGGAATTGGAATTGGAATTGGAATTGGGAAAAAGACTCAGCTTGTGAGTCAACTTCCAATTCTAGAATCCTGGTTATTCTCAAACTCAAGAACTGGCCAGAACTACTTGACTTGCGACTGATATGATCTACTGTTCATTACCTGCGCATATAAACAAGCCTGCAAAGTTAGACACGTACAGAACAAATAAAGTTTGAAGCATTTGCTCAAATTAAGGTCCAACGTAGAAGCTTATCCTCCACTTAATTTGGAGAAGCAAGGAATACTGATATCCATGCTCAAGAGGAGAGTCACTTGTATTCTTTATGTACTATTTTTATGCTACTTTTTTAAAGGTTTATTTTCATTTTTTTTTCTTTTGGAGAGAGGAAATGATGGATGTATACCACAGCAACAAATACTAAAAAAAAAAAAAAAAAAAAAAAAACCTAGAGTTGGTTCTAAATGAATGAGAGGTTATAATCGAATAGTTGTGAATTTATGCCAATGAATAAGAAACCAAAAAAGGGAAGACACCACAATTTCTCAATTTGTTTTTCAACGTCGTAAACATAAAGGCAATGATTGAGGTGTTGGTGCCATCGTCGTTGCACAAACATAACAATGGGAAAATGAAAATAAAATAATAAAAAATGAAATGAAAACAAACAGGGTGCTAGGTAAAGGTCTTTGAGAAGGTTTGGGGCAAATACTATTATTCTTCACTCCCATGCCAACGCATCGTACATATTACCGCCTGTATAGCGTGTCCCGGAGCCGCTTATGGCGCTCGGGCCGCTGCCTGAGCCTTCTGTCTGGGCCTCTTCACTCAATGCAAAGAAAAACACGTCATCTTCGTCACCGCCATCATCTTCATTGATGCCGTCATCGTCGTGGCGTCCCGCCTTACCCAGATCGTCGTCTTCGTCGTTCTCTTCAAGATAGTAAGAAAATCGGCTAGGTCGCCGCGACATGGAAGATGAAGAGCGAGATTCCGAGCTAAGATTGACGGCGCCGACTTGCTGGGCTAATGCGTCGGGAGAGTACCCTGTATCTGTTGCGCATCGTATGCGTCGCGCCGCCGCATTTCCCGCTGCATTGCCCCATACAGGAGCCTGTCCGTGGTGGGGTTCTTCACCTTGGCCTTCAGCAGCAGCGTTGAATCTAAAAGAGCTCAGCTCCTTGCCTGGGAAAATGTGCCCTGGAGCGCCAAGGGATTGGTGATGTCGTTCGGGGAGATCCGCCATTTCTCGGCGTGTGTTCACGCTAAGGCTTTCGCGGCGAGTGTGACCCCTGGTAAGGCTGTTTGGCAATGGGATGTCGAGTGGGTTGATTTTCGTACTACCGCTAGTGCGGTGTCCCCTCATGTCTGACTCGTCGCCTTCCTGTGGGTATATTTCTTCATCTACACGTAGACTACTAATGCTGCCTTGTTTGCGGGGGTGGCTGTAGTAATATGCCTTGAAAGAATCATTGGCCGTAAACTCCTCGCTCAGGCGACTGGGTATTGAAGGTGTGTGCTGGCTAATAACCTTGCTGACCTGGGGCGGCGAGTTGTTGGGAATTGGATACGACCCGCCAGTTGCGCTGGGGCTTATACTACTTTCGGAGCTGCGATTGTGCGACCCTTGCAACGAGTCAGACAAAGCAGAGTAACTACCTCGCATATTCTGGAATTTGCTCAAGACATCCGTATCCCCACTGCCCATAAATTTGGCTCCTGCGGCCGTCTTGCTTCCAAATAGCACTGATGAGTTACTCCCGCTACTCCCACCGGAAAGCAAAACACTATTTGAGGTCTTGGCTTTAGCCACTCCTATTGAATCAACCATTTGCACAAACTCTCCAAGTCCATCATCGTCGTCAACAAGGAAACTCGATCCAGGCTCGGTTACGGAGGACACGCTACCAACGCTGCCCGGCTCCCCAGGATTTGAAAATCGTTTTGGCCGAGTAGTAGACGAAATGGACCCACTTCGTTGCCAATTTCCTCTAGATCCAAATGAACTGCTGAATTTAGGCATCGAGGACGAGCGAGAGCTACTGACGGAGGAACTGATTGCATTGTCATTGGGAGTGGTTGGACTGCCACGCAAGTAGGAATGGACCGATGAGTTTGATGCATTCGACAAGGATCGCCCAGGTATTCTTAGCGACGCTGCAAGAGAGCTGTTACTAGGGTTTCTTGAGAACGACGGTGGCCGAGACGACGGATTAGAGTCAATGGGCGATGCACTTAGCGATGGAGTTTTGAATGGCTGGATAAACGATACGCTGGGTCGCGCGCTTGTTGGACTCTGGGAGGACGGTACACTACCGATAGGTGGGGTACCACTATGCTGTGTCATTAGCGGCGAATAAGTAGCACTATCTCTCAAACTCAAATTCGACAATCGTCGGTCTCTTGCCACAAAGTCGGTCGGACTCGAAATAGCAGCAGCTGCTGCTTCGGGGAATTCGGAGGAGCTGTTTGAGCTCGCATGCTTAGTATGATTTCTATACACATTGATCCTGGAGGCCATGCTGCTGCCTTCCAGGGATCTTGACGGAGACGGTAAGCTCGCCGGGTTGAATGGAGCAGTGGAATACGACTGCCTGCGTGCGGCTGCCACGCTCTTTGACTTGTCGAGATCGTAGAAATGGTTACTCAAGACACTTTCCATGTCGCTGACACTAAAATTGCACTCATAGCGGTAGGATACCGAGACACGAAGATGGCCCAGTGGAGTCTTCAAATCGCTAAATGTGAAATCCTTGGTTTCAGGGTCGGACAGCTCTTTTATTCGCTTAGTGAGCCCGACTCTGCCTTTGCTGCTGATGCTCCGTGAGCCGTTGAGAATGCGGCAGCCGACTTTGAGAGGCGACACAGTGAGCTTAGACCGCAAGAGTCGTTTGCGCAGTGCCCACGCAGGGAGAAGATGAGTGTAGGTATAGAGACTCCTGATGAGAATGATGGCTTGTTTGTAAATGGAGGTGGGTTGTGACTCTTTAGTGGAATCCTCCCAGTCGTCACTATCGACAGCGGCCGGTATAAACTCGACAAGCCAGCGTTCAAGGACCACCTCGCTGCGCCGTTTACCTTTGGTGACCTCCCATTGCTTGCCGGATACATCCGTAAGTATGAGGGAATGCTGGGGGCCAAGGTCGCGGAGGTCGAGATATGTCTCGACGACGAGTGACGGGATGTTATCAGTTTGGGGATCGGCCGACTTCCACAATTTGAGGTCTTCCCTAAATGTTTCGGTCTCATCGAGCTCGAGGTTGAACCATTTGTTTACTTTCGGGGTGGCGGTGCCTTTGACGAGGACTGGGTGGTATGAGATGCGGGACTGGGCGATGACTTGTGTCGCTTTGGCAAAGAAGTTCTAGCATATGGTTAATAGGTTAAATGGCAAAAGGAAGAGTCAGTGAACATACCTGGACAATCTGGTTTAACTTTGTAGACTTGGACTCTCTTTGCATTGACATGTTGAAGAGAGGTCAAGGCTGTAGAGAGGTTGTCGTTGACTGTTGGTGGCGGAGAAGGAGAGGGGGGTAGAAAAGAGCCTCGTGGCTAGTTTCGCAGAGATCGAGGAGATGGTTCGATACTCGTGGGTGTGCAATGTCTCAGGAAGAATACAGCGAAATGGCGGTGTATGAGAGAGAGGAGGAAAGGGGGATGGTGTGTGTGTGTGTGTGTGTGATCGTGGTTGTGGGTTTATAGCAGTGGGAGGTTAGAAAGGAAAGAAGTCAACACGGATTTGCTTAAATATATGGTTTGAAGACGTGCAGGGTCGATTGGGAGAACAAGCAGAGAAGACTTGCAGGGTCTCGCCGGTAACCTTGTGGAGTCAATGGGACACTAGGTGGCGCGTGATATTGGTGGAGAAGGAAGAAAGCGAGCCAAATTCTTGCAGAGGGGTTCGTTCAGTGCAGATAAGCGCGATAATGAATAACGCGGCCCTGAGCTCAGCGAGCAAGATAAAGCAAACGGAGGTGAGTGGCGAGAGTACGCGATGGCTGATGGAAGAGAGTGGCAGGGGCGCTGGAGCAAAGCCGAGGGGATGTTCAAGCAAAGTGAGAGGCGGCAGGGGCGTTTGGAGGGTGTTTTTGTTTGTTGTGGAATGAACTGCTGGTGCGTTGCGAAGGGAAGATGGTGAGATGTCACGGCTGAACGTGCGAATGTTTTTTGTTTTTGTTCTTTTGTTGTCGACTGGAGTTGGGAGAACAAGAAAAGGCAGCGAAATTGCAAATTTGCGAGAAATGGCGGGAATGAGGGAATCGAATGACTCGCGCGATGGGGATGTCCAGTCTCAATTGATAAGAGCGAGTTATTCAAGTGATGCAGCAGTGGTAATGTGCTCAAGTAGAGCGGGATAGCAGGCCATGCCGAGATACCAACCAGCATAGCAGCAAACAAAAAGACACTCCGCTTGCATCTCGCAAGTGCTTGTTCTGTCTGACTGGAGAAGACTCACACCTACTCATCTCCACGAGGCAGCGTGCCTGAATAGCTTTGGTCAAGGCATGACCTGCTATGACCCATAGTGACCCTCACAGTTCTCTCACAGGTCCCTCACAGCGTGCCTCGCAGGGCCCCTCACAGGACCCGTTAAGGCTGCAGCCATCGGATGGAAGTCGCATGCCCTTCCATTCTCTGTTCATTCCAGCGCCACTCATATCACCTCTTTCACATGAATGACACGATCTAAATGACCACCTTGCCAGTTCCAGAGTCTTTTCTGCAAGTCCTGACACCATATTGAACCATAATAACTCCATCGTATCTCACTCCAACTTGGGCAGGATGAGTCATGGGTTAGGTTTAGTGCTACTTCCTTCTCAGGGCCCCGTTAGCCATCAAGGTGTAGGGCCGTCTCTAACCTTAATAGATCTCCTTCTTGCTCTTCATGGACGTGATGCGAACATTCCGAAACAAAATTCAAGTCTGTTATAATTTACATGATATGATACATCCATTTATACATATACTAAGCGCGTGCATGATAATAAATATAACCTCCCCCTTGTAGTCGGCCTTCCATCGCTGCGCCATTAAAAAATATGCTCCTCATCTTCATAAGCCTGCTGAAATTGGGCTCTCTTACTCACATCTGGATTTAGGCTTTCAACAATCACCATCGAGAGTATACTACTCGGTAAGCTCTGGAGCAGCCGAATATGTAGCCCCTTGAAGCATGCCCGGAAAAAACCAACCTCGCGGATTAGATTACGGCCTACTTGGAAAACTCCGAGCTGGTCGTCGGGTCGCAATGTCGCAATCTCATGGCTTACTGCCAACTGCTGGCGCGTCTTGACGACGTCCAGCAGGTTCGTGGCAGTCTGAGCAACGACAGTGGCGGCCGCACTTGCAATAGCGTAGTGCGTCGGCGTCAGTTCAGACAGGTCGACAATCTTCTTTTCGTCAGCTTCGATATCGGATATGTCGTTATCGCCAGAGCTGCTGTAGGATTTTGACTGTTGCTCGCCTAGGACTCGCTTCACCTCTTCATATGTCGTCCACCATACAACACTATGCGGCAGGAACACTACAAGGCCCATCCAGTAGCCCCGGAAGAACCCCTTGATCCCCTCATTTCGCTTTATGTCACGTATCAATTCAAACGTCCCGACCCCGGAGCTTGAAATTTGCATGCGGCCCTTCACGACCTCCATTGGAGTCCATATAACGCTGCTTGCAATTTCGGCAACACTTCCACTGATGACATAATTGGTGATGCTATTTTCTCCAAGGTAAGGAGTTAGCTCGCGTTTTGACTGCCGGTAGCTGACCATGTAAGTCGTAAATGCAGGTGTCGTGAGCGCCACACTGGCGCCGAGACCCGACCAGTATCGGTGGATCGGAAGGCTGTAGCTAAAATTGGTGGAAGTTTGCTGGAGTGTTCGCAGTGTGTCGACTTGGCGATCAGATTAGTACAAGAAAAAGCTTGAGATCAGGACTACTCACGAGGATGGAATACTATTTTACTGCCAACGGCACCAGCCCTAGAAAAAGTTAGCAACTGGTTATTCCCGGGTGTAACTCTATAAAGAGCGAAGCACATACACGCTGGCCATGATGGTTTGAACATCCATGGATGATGCGAAAAGGATTCGAGTCCGATGTGAGCAGTGACACGAGCAAACTGAAGTCTGTCGTTATGGGATTCTAGTACCACGAGTCCGAGCTTCAAGTGATGAGCCCTTTATCGCAGAAGGTTCAATAAGTAGCAGCGTTGCAATACTCGAGAAATGCGTCGATAACAGTATGAGATGGAGGCCGGCTAGTAATCGACAAATCAGCGTAGGCTAAATTTTGTCGTCAAGCAAGACCAAAAAACTAGCGGCAAAAGCTGAGAGCAGGACGATCTCGGTTTGGGTTTGAACAGCCAAGCTTGCAAAAGTGGTAAAATCAGATAAAGGCAGACTCTCGAAGAACGTTACTAGGATTAGGCGGTTGACTTTTGAGTTGTGGGGTGGTGGTGATTTGGCTGACTCTTCGAGAAAAAAATACAATGGCGCCCGATTTGACCAGTAGCATCATAAACAGCGCTGCAAATAGGACTCAGCCGCGCGACTCAAAAGAAGTGAAAAGCCTTGCGACCGGAACAACTGCGGAGAGAGTAGCTGGCGATGCTCAGCGCACTGTCTATGTATGAAAAAGACGAGCCAACGTTGGAGATCTAACTGGAGCAGACTAGCTGATCTAGCAAAAGCATTATCCTAATCAGTTTATGCGGGGAGACTCTCAAATACCTTCATAATAGTGCATTTACACAATAGAGGGGCTTAGAATGAAAGGGCTTCTCAAGGAATTCATCTTGCACAGACCTTGAATTGTAGGTTATTGGGAGTAAACTCCGAAGCTTGTATTCTCTCCTTCATAATCAAAAAGATTAAACGAGATGGGTGAGACTCAAGCGACCCGCTGCTAGCAGTATTGCCATCTCCCGAAAAAAGTGACCGGTTGACCATTACCTTTTCCTCGGTTTACTTGGAATAGCAATGTATATATTTCAATATTACTCCTCCACCACGGCAGGTCTAGCTTTGTGAGTGTACAGGAAACTGTACATGAAGAGCGACCCGGTCATTGTCGACATCGTTTCTCTATATTTATCTTGGCTCCGTAACCTTCTTCTTTTGTCGCGATGCTGGTTCAAAAAGGGCGATTCTCTGGGGGTCGTTAGAGTTATCCAGGCAAAATGCAGTAATACTCTGTCGGATTCGGACGACCCGCCTTGAATTAACTTGTCAAGGGTACCTTGTATTTGTTGCTTTCGCAATCATCATGCTATGATCAATGGATGAAATGTTGGTCCATCTAAAACATAAGTTCCTCATTGATGGCCAATGCAAGTAATGAAAAAAAAACCAGATTCAGGAAGGAGTTGATCAAGCAAGAAGACACACATCTACTGCGATTGAGATGTCAACTACACTTGTGCCAAAATCGCGGGTATTTCTTTATTCATGCTCACCGTCAATAGCCTCACATAACGCTATGTAGACACTACATTATACTTTCCTTGTATTTGAACAAGGACAATATCGAAATCTCATTTATTGCTAGCCTAACGTGTCGCCAGGCAGAAGCTTACCCTTGAGGGAGAGCGGAAATTTACATCTCTTCTGGTCTATCCCATTGACCTTCAATTCAAGGGTTCAAGTCTAGAACATGCTGTGAGCTAGCAGTATTGAAAGTGAACTTCCAATGCCCAGTAGTTTTCCAAGGCTCTTCTCTGCAGAGTACAAAACGGCTATGGCAAGAATATCAGCAGCTGAAGTCAACTGGCAGGAATTGCATTAAAATTGGCAATTGGGCCCATAGCCAGCAATAAGCAACCAACACTCGGCGCAATTGACTCGAGAGCTCGAGTAACTGTCGTGGCCGGCCTATAGCAGGCCCTTGGGTGCCTTGCAACCCTCGTCCTTGACGGAATCGTCCCACCAAATGGTGAAGCCATACCCATCACAACACGACTCAACCTTGTTCCCTCCATATACACCATATAGCAACCTTAGAGCGTAAAAACACAAAATGATTTATTATTCCACCACGTACGCGTGTGCACTAGCTTGGCCCTAACGTCATTGGTCTCTGGGAATTCGCCTTGCGTTGTTTCAGTTCCGTTCCTACCATGAGTTCGGAGCACGTGAAGACTGTGTCCAACTCTATTTCTTGCAATTGACGCTGGCAGGTGGTGTTGGTTGGTTGGTTCTTGCGGGAGGTTGCTGTTGACGTCTGGTGTTGAGTTCGGCACAAATATTGGCACACAAGGTGAGCCTTAGACCCTACTCAGCACTAACCTTGTTGATCAAGAAAACGCCCCCAAATACATAGAGTGGAGCAACCTGTTGGAAAATATAAATAAGAGCATGATTCTGGCCCCAGAATTGAAACCTGATTATTGTTGGCTAATGCTCAATTAACAAGAAAGAAAGTAGTAAACACACGACAATTGACAAGCCTTAACAGTATCCTGGACTGGCTCGAATTATGAAATTAACAAACTCCGTATTGAAATTGACCCTGCTGGGTCTTTTGGGCCTTTTCGCCCTCTGCGCTGCCAGAACTACAGACACGCAGAAAGTTCTTAGCACCTGGGACCGCAAGTCGCTCGAGCGGTATGTGTGGCGTGCCATTGAGTCACTCAATTGCTAACTGTATAGATTTTTGAAAGACTACAATGTGGTCTACGATGACAGATCTACTACGCAACAACTAGTGGATAAAGCGGCTGGCAAGTGGGACGAGTTCACCAAGCCATACACCACCTGGTCTCTCGACGACCTGAAGAACTGGGTCAAGGGAAATGTCAATTCTGGAATTGCTCAGGCTGAGACCAACAGGGAAAAGCTTGTTGAGGGAGTTGCCAGTGTCTGGGATGAAACCAGCGACAAGACTACCGAAGCGTACTCTGATATTAGTAACTGGGTTTACAAGCACTTTTCGCCCAAGGAATTGAAGCAGATTGTGGGTAACACCAAGGACGACGTCAGCCACAGCGAATTGGTCAAGCAAGCCAGCAAGAAGTTGAACAGCGCCAAGCAGAATTACTATCCTGACGACTCTTTCTTTGAGAAGTTGAACAAGAAGGATCTGCAGGAGATTCTTTCGTCCAGAAACATTCCCTACAACAAGAAGGCTGATCGCGAGCAGCTCATCAGCGATGTCCGCAAGAACCTTCGTTATATCTATTTGCTCGGCGAAAAGAAATCAAGCGAGTTGTTCGACACGCTCAAGTTTGAGAACAGAAAGTTTTTTGACAAGGCTGGTCAAATTAACGCCGAGGTCTTCCAGGACTGGTCTGATGACGATCTGAAGCAATGGCTGAGCTACCACGACTTGCTGCCCAAGCACCACCCTGAGAGACGTCCTGCTCTACTCAAGGCTGCTCGCCAAAACATTGACTCGCTCAAGGAGGACATTGAATCTTACACCAGCTACAAGTCTGCCCACGCTAAGCCATTCCTTAGCAAGGCCACCGACACTGTCTCCGACGCCATTGGCGCTGTCTCGGACACAACTTTCCACCTCTGGTCCGGTTCGCGTCTTGAGCAATTCCTTTTGTCCCGCGGTGTTTCCCTTCCCGAAGCTCCATCCCGTCAGCAGCTCGCAGACCTTGCCGTCAAGTACAAGGACCAAGCCGCGAATGTGTGGGGCAGCTGGAACTTTGACGCGTGGTCTACGGAGGATCTTAAAGCCTGGCTTAAGGAGAACAAGCAGGCCGCTGATGGCACTCGTGCCGAGCTTGTTGCTTCTGCCAACAAGTATATCCAAAACTTCCCCAACGACGCTACTTCTGGCACCCAGAAGGTTTTAAATGGAGTCAGCAACACCTTTGCCTCTGCCAAGAAGCACGCCTTTGACACTTGGAACGATCTCGAGCTGCAGGAGTACGTTTCGTCGTTTGGTGTCCCCGACGCTGCAAAGTTGTCGCACCAGGACCTCGTCAAGAGCGCAGAGACCAACTATAACATTTTCATGGGAGCCGCTAACAAGCACAGCAAGGAGGCTAAGAAGCACCTTGCGACGGCTTACAGCACTTTGCAAATCTATGGATCCCAGGTATACACCTACTTGGCGATTGCAGGACTGAAGCTGAAGAACTGGTTCTATATTTTGTTTAAGACGACGAGCGGGGACCTATGATGGATGAGACCATAGGACGGATGACAATGAAGGTTGGGAATTTAAATTAAATATCGTGAATAGTGATTAAGTAGCAATGAACAGGAAGAACGTGTATGACGTCCAATAAACAATTTTGATTAGGTCTAGGTAGCTGTCAGAATCATACGGTGAGCAAGAGCCATCTCATTTTGAGCGTCTCTTGATTACTAAACCATCTACTATTAGTATGTGATCTGTGGTATAGCATGAACCTGGAATATCGAAAGTAATAAATTGAAAGCCTGGCCAGGGATCTAGATACAATGCTCCAACAGCCAGGTGAATTCAACACAAGGTCGGCAGGTGCAAATTCGCTCATCCGTGAATCTTCCAGGTCCAAGTCTCGATATTGCGGCTTATTCTTGAGCGAGATATTGTTAGATAATAGTTGCTGAAATTTGCTTAGCTAGCGCTTAGTATACAGGTGAGATCACGCATGAAGTCAAGCCTAAACTTTTGAAACCGTAGCACTTGCGCGCTGGAAGGTTAGCTGATTCAAGACAGTTTCTACCAGAAATAAAAATAAAAATAAATAACCACAAGACCAATAGAAAGCACACCATATGTAGTATATTGTCTGGTCCAAGGCTTTGGTTGGTAAACTCGGATGCGTTGTATCCAGAGCTCTAACTAGTGTCATGAGCCGCGTTCAAATGCCCACATTCATATTGGTCGGAAGTCAAATGCAGCAAGCTTGAACGTTACCAAGGACATGGTGCCACCAGCTGCAATCGCAGCAGTACTTGTGTTCTGGTGCAAGTAGCCTTGAATTCACTAGCGCCAAAAAAAAAACCGTTGAGCACGGACCCACTTACAGCAAGCACCGCGATCGTTTGAAAGCCAAGCCTTTTTTTTTAATTTAACGTCTAGACAGTCTAGGCCATTTAGACAATCAGCACCACCGCTAATGGACTCGGGTCCCCCGGGTATCCTGGCTGGCTGCTAACGTCTATAGAGTACGTAAACCGCAGTTGACATATAACAAATAATAATAATAATAATTTAACATGAATTTTCAGGAACTATATGACGATAAGAAAAACAAAAATACCAGGAACCAAATAAATCAAGAAAACTATCCTAAATAACAATCATAAATCATAATTGCGAAAATAAATAAACAAAAACAAATCGTTCAAGTGCACGTTCTAATTCCTCGTTACGGTTCAAAAACAATATTCAAATTCATCCTTATACTCTGCAGAAAAAAATAAAAAACATCATTGATTGGTTGGGTTGGTTGGCTGTTACGTGCGCTTTGGCGGCAAAGGCGATCTGCTTCGCGCTCTAAGCCTATCAAAGCGTCCCAGTCTTTCAGCTCCGAGGCTCTCGCTATCGAGACTCGTGTTTAGGTTGGGCGTGCTCTGCACCTCTAAAGTCCCCGCCCCCACGGGAGTCCTGAGGAAACTGCCCCTCAGAAACGCCGGGATTTGCGGGTTGAGCGTTCTATTGCTGCTGTTCTGCGGGTAGATCTTGGGCGTCTCGGACGGGTGCTGCTCGACCATCTCCAGGTATGAGATCTTGTGAGGGTTGGCCTCGCGCTTGAGTCGCTTGCCCTCAAGCTTGCTCTTGGGCTTGACGACCACTACGGGAATGGGCGAGTGCTGGAGACACCACTTGCTCACCGAGCCGGGAAGAAGACCCTTGAAGCCCTCAATAGACCGTCCTTTGGTGCCGACAATCAGAATTGACGGCTCGTATATTTGAATCATGCGCTTGATGAGGGTTTCAACGTTTCCAAGGGCAAACTCAAGGACCAAGGAAAGCTTCTTGCCCTTTTTGTTCTTGCTCATGATGTGGTCCAAGAATTGGTGCGCCTCTTCGCGATACCTTCTCTCCTCCAGAGCCTTGTCAGAGCTACCGAGCTTGGACGACGGGTCAATAACGCGCAAACACACAATCTCATCGCCATCCTCGGCCAGCTCATCCATCAGCCAGGACACAGCATGCTCGCTGTACTTGTTATTGTCGGTACCACAGAGGTACGTACGAGTCAGTCGAGTGTACTTGTAATCCTCATGCTTGGAATTGAGCGTCAGCGAGAAATCCGTCGCATTTTTATTGTCAAACGTATCGAATGCAATTCTGTGCTCAAAGGCAGCACCCGGCGAGTTGGGGTCAATGAAATGTGGTTTGACGCCATGATTGAGGTGATGATGGTGAGCAGACCTGCTTCTGCTTCTTGAGTGATGCGCAGATCTTGAACGGACTCGAGGCGACTTGTCGCCTTCGATATCGCTGACGTCGGAGCTGTCACCATGTATTGGGGCGCCTCTTGGACTGTGGAGCCCGAAGTACGAGTTGGCGTTTGTGTTGGCCTCTGTTTCAGCAGAGGAGAATTTGATCTTGTTGCCAAACCTAGGAGCGTGCGTGTTGCCGTGCCCAGACTTGGCTAGAGCAATCTCCCGTCTAACAGCTTCGGAGAAAGCATCCTGATCCTCTTGCGTCAGTGTGCCCTCTTCAGGTTCGGGTGGTGCAGGCGAAATGGATAGTTTTTCGAACTCTTCCTCCGTGGAGTCTTTGTCTCCGGAGCAATCCTTATCGATAGGGCCGGACTTCACGACAGGGGACTTGGAGAAGGTATTGTCCAGGCCAGGGTCAGAGAGTATCTGTGCCATGATTGCAGAGTTGTTGGCGGGTTGCCAGGGTTGGTTGAGTGTTGCTTGGTGAGAAGAGAATGAGTGATTTGCTCTCTAGAGGCTGCCAACTTCATGCACCTAATCAGTGAATGTTTTGGATTTAAGATGAAGCCTGGTCTTTAGCTTTGTCCTGCGGCGCTGAGCTGGGTGTGCGATTGCTGCGATAATGCGGTGGTGGTCTTGAACGAAACTGGGGAAATGCGAAATCAAGGGGTGGGTAGGAGGGTTGAAACTTGGGAAGGAAAGAAGAGAAACATCTGAACTTTGAATCTCATTTCCAAGAAAAAAGAGACACAAATTTTTCTACCAAAAAAAAAAATGAAAAAAATAATTAAGTCCAGAAATGAAGGCAGAAACGAAAGCAGAGCTAAACTTGCTTTTTACGCAGCGGAGCCAAGACTTTTGCGCCATACAGGGCAAGGGCCGCGGGCTCAGCACAACCGTTGGCGAGGCTCTGCTCGAGGGCTGGTCGCGTGGCCCCTCTGGCGGGCGGGCCGGGGGCAGGTCGGCGCCGGGGCGGTGCTTGGCCCGGTGCCCGAGCCCGTCGTCGTCGCGGATGCCGGCCGGCAGAGCGAACAAAAAACAAAACGAGCACAAAGGGCAAAAAACTCTGGGGGGGAACACCAGAAGCAGCCAATGCAGTGTGGAGAAAACAGCAGCACCCATCGCAGAGCACTGCACCGCTGTCTCTCGAGCTCTTCGGCTCTCCTTCAGTTCAGGCTCTCCAGCACTGCGCTCTCGCGGCCGTGAATGCGCCATTTTTTACCGCCGAGGGGGCGGCCGACTGGTCTGCAGAAAGCTCAGAAAGTCGAGCTCGCTCTCCTCTTCCTCCGCAATGTTGTTCAGCCGCGTCTCGTGGTCGCTATCGCTGTCACTACTGTTGACACTCCCTGAGTCCCTACTGCTCCCGCTGCTGTGGCTACTGCCGCTCCCCCTCCTGCTACTGCTGCTGCTGCTGCTGCTGCTGCTGCTGCTGCTGCTGCTGCTAAGGGTTGCTGTGCTGGACCTGTAGGGCAACGCCAGAGAACCCAACAGCATCCCCATAGAAGGCGTGGAGGAGTGGCGTCGCTTCTTCTGTGTGCCCGCAATGTACTGCCGCTTTTTCCTCCTTTGGAGCTGCCGCTGCTTCCATTGGCGGTGCTTCTCGTTACTGCTCATGAACGACTTGATCCAGTTGCTCTGAGTACTATGCGCGGAGGTGGAGTGCAGCGATGACGAGTGCACGCTGGTCGCAAGTCGACAATCAGAGGCCAACTTGGCCCTCTTTTGCATCGTTTGCATCGTTTTGGCCTTCACAGGCTTAGCAACCGACGTAACGGGCCTTTTACTCATGACCGTCTCGCGACTGCTGTGGCTGTCCATCCGTTGCATCTCCTGCTGAGCTTGCCGCTCAAAGTACATGTTGATTTGAGACTCGAGGTCTTTCTGTGTGGCCTCGTCGTCCTGCGCAGAGCAGCGCCACGAACTTCCAAGAAACCTGTTTTGAAGTCGCTCAGGGAGCCAGACTCGGCTTAGCTCGTCGTCCGCAATCGTGTCCAGTATGACGTCGCTCTTCTTCCTAGACAGAAGGGCCCGTGGGCCGGCTTTCAGCAACCGATACCAGGCTTGAAACAAAAACATGCGGAGCTCGGTGAAGAGAAAGATAATGGCAAACCCCAGCACTAGAATCATGCCCACAAGCGTACGTGTGTAAATACCCTGGCCTTGTAGATACTGCTTGCACTGCGACACGTCACCGTCATAGTCAGGTTGGAAGCTGAGTCCAAGCACGCAGGCAACCCACTCTTGAGTACCCAGACGGTTATTGCCGCTATTGCCTCTTGTCGAGATAATATATTGTGCGGCGGCAAACACAATCACGCCGCCGAGGAATAGACTGGTAACGTAGGTCCGCCACAGCAGTAGGACGGCTCTAAAGTGCGACGTGAAGAAAATCTGAATCTTGGCACCAACCCCGGGGGCTTTATAGTGCCGCTGCATGTCATCCGGCACCCGCGATTTCATGACGCCCAGACGCACTTGCATCATGGTCACTGTTACGTAGAGCGCCGTCGCGTATTGCAAAATCAGGCCCAGGGCCGCGTACGCCAGAATAGGGATATGGACGTAGCGCCTCATGGTCGCATGCGCGGGCCCACAGATGCTGCCTCCGTTGAAGCGCATGCGCGACGAGGACAAGCCCGCAAACACCGAGCTGAGTAGCAGAACAATAAAGGTAAGATATACTCGCGGCATGTTACGTCTGTAGACCACGAGCAGAAACACAGACAAGACTCTGGCCACAAGAGAAAGCACGACGGAGTGATACCCAAACACCAACATGAGACCTTGTAGCTCGCACGGCAAGTTGCGCGAGCCCATGGCAAATGTGATTTCATCGTAACACACATTTGTATTTTGCTTGATGAGGAAAAACGACAGCGGCAGCGAAAACACAATGATGGCAATGGCTTGCAGTGGAGTATACCCGTTTATAATCATTCGCCGGTTCACAAGGCGCGAGACTACCAGAAACAAGGCGATGAAGAAACTCACATAGCCCATGGCCATGCACGCCTGCTGCAACTTGCCAATAGTCGGCGAGATTTCGTCTTGAAAAAAAAAAGAACCTGAGTTAGTATCTATACACGCAGCACACTTGAACGAGAAACCTGGTATGGTTCTCTTTAAAATACTAGAAACTTACGGGATACTCCACACGCTTGACAGCAGCCAACTAGGCATAATCTCGTTTCTTCCAAATACCAGTCGCTTGGCTTCTTAAGCGGGACCCAGGGATACAAAGGCTCCGGGCACCCCGTGGCGCTTTCGTTAACGTTATGCCAGGCTGCCCAGTACGGCGGCGGCGATCCGGGGATTATGGGCAAATCTCGGGCGATCGAATCAAGAAATGCTGTATTCATCTATTGGAAATTGGCGGGACAAACGAACTCTAAGAGCTAGGCCTATATCCTCTTGATCCAAAAAAAAATAAAGTAATAAACAATGAAATAATAAGATCAAGAATATACAAATCAAGGATAGACAGCCTACTAGAGAGATAAAAAGAGAATGAGGTTTGATTATTTGCATCATTAGCGACTACGTGTATTTCTTCTTTTTCTAGGCTCAGCATCTAAGAAGCGTTAGATTAGCTTTCAAAGTATCCTACAATTTAATCAAACAAAATTTTCCTGCGTCACAAATACAAACAAAAACTTAATGCGGCTTTCATGACAAGGAGTGTGGGGGTTGGAGAATGATGAGGGTAAATATATTCTAAGATATGAGTTTTTAAAAATAGAGAAAAAAAAAGGATTTTTGTCATTAGAAAGACCTAAGCTTCCATGGGGTTGAACCCGCCTATACATTGAGAGAATCGTCTTGTTCGTATTTTCCAGCCCTCATTCTATTATTTTGCATAAGGGGGTGTATCAAGCAGCATGGCATCGTCCTCCCCTTGTTCTTCAGAGTCACTTCCATCGTCGTCTTCATTTTCGGGCTTGGCCAGAGTCGCAAACTCATCCAGTTCCTTAACATCCTCCGGCCGCTGGCGTAGCCACTTCATCCGCGGGCCGCTTTGGCTATATTCCGAGATCCTAAACCCGTACATTGTCAACGAAAACTGTTCTTTCCTCCGCTCCATGCAGTCGCGCTCAATTGCTGGGAATGTCTTGAGGAAAAGCCCCGCAAAGGTTGTGCCAAAGAATGCTCCGTCCACGTGTGTGTATCGCGACGACTGCGGGTGGTAAATGTCCATGCAGCAGGGGCAGCAAAGCCTTACTGTCTCGCAGCCTGGTAGGTCGTGTCTTCCAATTGGTAATAGCCTCGTTCCCTTGCAGAGCACTCGTGGGCAGATTCCAAAGTCAGAATATTCGTACTTTTGCACCATAATGTTGAGGCCTTGGCGTGAGGTAATGAATCGCGCATGAATAAGCCCATATAGTAGTTCTGCAGATTGTTCAATGAGCGCTACGGAGGGTAGTTTTGCAGGGTACTCCGGCTCCAGGTCCAGTATCATTTCGAGGGCTTCGTGATAGTGTGGTACAAGTGCTCCGAGTCCCGTAAGATTAAAGTCATCCTCAATAAACTCTTCCGAGACCTCTGCAAAGAGATCATGGCCGATGGCGGAAAGATATTCTGAAATCCAGGAGCTCTGCTCGAATTCCTCTACCGACTCTGCGTCATCCATTGTGGTTTGGTCTTGAAAATATGCAGAGTCCATTAATCTATATGGCGGATGCTGGGGAGTATGCAAAGGAGGTCGACAAGGCGTTGTCTAAATGGTGCAAATGAGGGTTCTGGGGTGTGAACCAAAAGCGCTGAAACTTGTGTTGGAAGCTGCTGCTGGAGTTGGGAAGCTGGAGTTGATAAGTCCTTTGGTGATGTATTTCGAACGAACCTTGCGTCAGGGTCTTGCTGTCGGACGTACGTGTATAGTCGGCGTCTTTGCTGTGGTCTCCGCCGATGGTGCTTGCGGATTGTGCTTGTTGTTTCCGAGTTCGAAAAGCGCGAAGGTTGCGAGGCAGTGAGGAAAAGCCGAGAAGATGGCAACTCCGATGAAGTGGTGTCTTTTTTGACTATTTTTTTTTTTTTTTGTTTTTTGTTTTGTTTTTTGTTTTATATTCGAGTTAACCCTGTCACATAAATTCTTTCATACTATTGCACAACACACACACACGCCCAGTGAACGAATCCTGGGAAAAACGCTTGCAACTTTGCCAGCACCACCAAACAACGGACAAGCCTCCACCACTCCAAGGCACTGTCGCCTCCACCACCATGATCCCACTGGTACTTCTCGTCCTCCTCGTGGTCTTGCTCAGCAAGATCATCGGCCTTGTCTCTAAGGACACCATCTCTGATTATCTCTGGTCCGGCTACACTTTCGTCGCACCTACGCCCAGCATGAAGAAGCTTCGCCAAACCCAGTACAAGGCCAAGCAGGTCCAAGCAGAACGCTCGAATACAAGTGCAAAAGAAGAATTTGCTAAATGGGCCAAGCTTGATAGAGAGTTTATCAAGCTGACTGGCGAGATAGATGCATTAAGTAAGTGCCCACTCCCCGCAGAGAGATCATCTTCCATTACTTTGCTAACACCTGGCTGTAGAGAAGGAAAACTACAACTCAAAAGCATCATTCCAGACCATCACAAAGGTCCTTCTTTTTGCTCTCACAACCGGCACCAAGCTTGTTTTGCGGTTCAAGTACCGCAAAGCCGCTGTTTTCTGGCTGCCTCCTGGGGTCTTCCCTTATTACCTCCTGTGGGTGCTTAGCTTTTCGAGCTCTCCCTTGGGAAGTGTGAGCGTTGGTAGTTGGCTGTTTATTGTGGATAGCAGTATAAGCGCGCTGTTTGGAATCGCATCGAGCGTTAAGAAAATCATGGCTATAGAGGCAACGCCAAAGCCAGTTTCTGTCGATCAGGCCTCGACAAGCACGGGTGTCAATGAAAAGACAGACAAGGACAAAAAGTATTAACGGTAGCTGAGCATGTTCAATTTATATTTCATTTGAATAGTATCAAAATATAAAATAAATGAAAAAAAAAAAATTAATTATAGTAATAATAGACTAACAAATAAATGCAATGTAACGTACTTTTTTTTATAAAATGTTTCAATTTAGATCGATTCTCAGCTCAAGCTCAAATCAGTCAATCACCTCAGCTCCGCATTGACGCGTAAGCAGGGAATACCTTGGTCTTGATGCCCCACTTTAAGACATCGTTTGCACTATAAAAGTCCTGGAATGTCATATTCAGTCCATATCCCTTCTTGGGTCCACCACCAAGCCTCTTCTTGCGTGGATCAATTGTCTTGTAAATCACTTCAAGGCTCTTACACGCACGAGCTTCTTCGGCCAAAAGATCTCCCTCAAAAGTACTCTTTCGGTCATAGCCACTGGTTCCAGGGGTATCGGGTTCGCCATACATGTAAGCTTCGTGCAGCGACGAAGAACTGGCGTTGGAACCACGGGTGACAATGCGACCGCTGCGTGTAGTCGAAATGTATTTGAGGCTCTTGTGATGAATGAGTTTATCGGCCAAGTAGTGGAGCCAAATCACATTAGTCCGCGGGCAAAACGTACTCCAGTCCACCCCGCTACCGTCCAAATCTCTGAAAGTCGAAGAAGTGGCAGTGGTAGGAGTAGGAGGTAGCGTGTTGATACTGTGGTTATCTTCACCGAACGAGCTGCTCATGGATACACTGCGCGAAACGCTAGAGCTATGATGAGACATGACATGCGAGCGCATAAATCTGTAAATGTCAAATTGATAATCGCCCTTACCTCGGAAAAACTCCGGCTGGTCCATGCGAGTGTGTATGACACTTCCATCAGGGCCATTGGCTCTGGATAAAGTGTAATCAATCAACGTAATTTTCAAGGTACTTCTTGCCAGCAACAAATTTCTTGTTTCCTCTATCATGCTCGTATCAAGATTCGATGAAATGGTGGAGGGCGAGTTAGGTGTCATTGGGCTACCACTATCCGTCAAAGTAAGTTTATGCATAAACTCTTCTGGGTTCAAGTCCTCGTCTGCCTTGTCCGCGATCACAATGTTTCCCCAATGTAAATCTCTATGCTCGAACTGGTATTTTTCCTCAGCCTGCGCAAGTGCTGTAACAGTCTGCCAAAATACAGACTCGGCATCCGCCCAAGAGTCCAGCTCATAGCGTTCCAAGTCTGTTCCTGCGTTGCTCTGTACTATCACACAATACAACTGGTTGTCGGTAAAAGTATCAGGGCGATAGTTCTCGCTACCATATTCTTCGTTGTACTCGTCCCAGAGTTGCAGCAAATATGGTGGATATTTTCCCTTAACTACAGCAACATCAAGGATGTCCACAAATCCATCAAGAGTCATGACAAGTTTTGCAATGCTAAGCTCCTGAAGTATATCCTGGATTGGAGATTGGTTGAGCTCCTCGTTTCCAAATGGAATGATTTTATAAATTTTTGAGAATCCAATTTTGCTGCTATCTTGCATGAACACTTCGGAATACGAAGCCTCGTTAAGCTTGGTGATCTCGCCCAAGGTGTGAGCTCTGTCAATGTATGATCGAAAGTCCATTACGGCAGGAGTCTTGCAGAGATGGAGCAGTTTTTCCATTTGTGAAATGTTGTGTTGTTCAATTGGAACTGCGACAGCAGAACCAGTCATGTCAGATCTAGTAAGAGAAAGAAGAGAAGTGCTCGCACGAAGTTTGTTTTTGAGTTTCTCACGAGAAGTCTCATTAGGTGTCGGCAGGGAAATCATGGGTTTTTCATAGTTGGATGTCTCGGCACTGCTTGATGACGGAAAATTGAAAGAAGACATTCCTAGAAAAGACTTGCGCGAAGACAAATGAGAATTAGAGCTTCTGAAAAGGCTGGAACTGGGTGACATGGATCGGAAGGTTTTACGCATATCAGCAAAGGAATGCTTCTTGTTGGAGGGATGACTAGAAGACTGTGAAGACTGGGATGAAAAGGAGCTCTTGGAGCGTTGAGTAGAGAGTTGGGCCATGCTGACACTGGCATGTGCTGTGCGTGGTTCGACAAGTGTAGGTCGACTGGGTGACGTATCTTTCTTGAATGGTTTGAACAGACTTGAGGGAGAAATGGAAGCAATTACTGAGTTTCGCGAACGGTGCCCCTTGGCAAAGGTCTGTTCTCTAGGCTTCACTGGAGACATGTCTGGAGTGCCCGTAAAATGGTCTTCACAAGCAACATTACCAGTTGGAAGAGAAATGCTGGCTTTGGAGATTTTCTTTCGGTACTTGAGGTTCTCCTTTTTGTATGAAAGCATGCTGTTGGCGGAAGCATTGCTATGTATGCCGAGCTCGAAAGGTCTCCCAGGCGTGTCAGTGGATATGGCAGATACTGGACTGTCCAAAGAAGCCATGCTAGAAGGAGTAGCACTCCTCGTGTTGAGCGAGTAAGAAAATGACGGATTTCTCCTCGCGCCCTGGTAACTACTTAAACTTTGCATGGACGGAGACGCAGTCATGGTGCTGTTCTTGGAGACATACCGTGAGGTGGGTTCTGCAATGTCTAGTCGTTGAACATCTTCCTGCACTGTATCAGATTCTAGTTTTATCTCTGGTTGAACTTCTGGAAGCGGGCTAGTGGATGTCCTAGCATCCACAGATATTATAGAAAAATGGCGGAGCGTAGAGACGGTTGAGGTAGTGGAAGTATGCTTTGATCGAACAATTGAAGAAGACCGCGAGCATGACGAATTAGACGATGGAGTTATGTTGGGTTTTAGCTGGTTTGGGTCTATTGTGGAAGTTGAAGCGACAGAGAGTGAGGAAGCAGGGCGCTGCTTGAGCTTGGGTTTCAGTTCTGCGGTGGCCGAAACGGATTTGACACGGTCAGTATCGACGTCGAGGTGGGAAGGAAACACGTCCTTGTCAGGAGACCCTTCCGAATCGATGGAGGAGGATGCTGTGGAAGGAGAGGAGGCAGTAGAAGGAGAGGTTGTTGTGGAGATCTCTGACAACGAAGGAGATTTCTTGAGTTGGAGGGCAGCATCAATGGCAGCAGACAAGGAGCCAGAGTCTGGCTGATCCCATAGTTGCTTTTCAATATGCGATTGGGTCAGTGTGGAGTTTTGGTTTGGTTTCTTTTTGCCATATGTCTTTTTAGTTGAAGGCTGACCAGAAAAAGATCGGAAGATTGAGTTTCCACGTTGGTGTCTTGATTTTTTTGTGGTGGATGAGGCAGAGTCAGCCGATGTTGAAACCATCGCTAAGTGAATGGTCAGTGTCTGGTAATAGGTATCCGGGTAGTTGTAAGGGAAGGGCGTGTGAGACGTTGGCTCTGGTGGGTTTGGTGTCGCGCAAAATCACGAAAAATACTCTGGTGAGAAAAAGGAGTCCAGTCATGCAAGGAGGCAGACGAGGGCACAAAGCATGAAAATCAACAAACACAAACAAAAAGATTGAATGAGAGAAATGTCCAGTGTGGTGAAGGAGTGGAGAAGTTTGGAGACGAGACTGGGGGATTGCGAATGAGTTGACTTGAAGGAAAGAATGAATGAAGAGAAGAAAGACGAAGGGAGAAGAATCAGGCTGAGTGAGAAAAGAAATAGACGAGCGATGCACCACAACAAACGTTACTACAGCAAGACTAGAAAAATAAAAAAAATAAAAAAAAATAAAAATAAAGAAATGAAAACACAAAGACAAAAATAAAAGACACACACACTGCGCACATCAATGAGTGTTCAAGGTCAGAACAAGCACAGCTCAAGAAGTGCACAAAGACTTCATTCAACTATCAGCGTAGTCGACGACTCCTCTTGCGAGTCTCTGGCTTTCTGTACACTAGTACACTGGTTCAATGCGCTGGTGCGCTGATGTTTGCACCTCTCCTCCTCCTCCGCCTGTAGACACCTCCCCGTATATACGTATGTATACTACCATTCCGAAAGTTATATAGACTCTAGAAGCCTCACACGTTTTACAGAATATTCAAGTTGTCGTTGATTTTGCTGTCAGCTTCCCCTTTGCAATCCCTTTTTTGGCTCCCTTGCGGTGGAGACGCGTTGCCCGAGCATCATAGAGGCCCTGCTGTCGGATCCCGCGCACTGTCGCTGCCCCCAAAAAAAACTCAAATAGCGCGAGGAATCTCCGGCGCCTGCCAACAGCAGCGCAGTGAATTGGAAATCAATCGATTACTGGCGCGTTAACGAATTATTCGCATGGCCTCAGCAGAGCTTCACGTGTGCAGAACAACCAGCGTGTGCTGGAACGTGCACACGTTTCTCATGCACACACGGCTCGGCTCAAGGTGCTGCGCGCGCGTTCCTACAGCCTGGAGCCTTGAATTCTCCAGCTGAGCTCCTCCCGCCGAGGCGCTGAGCGGCTCAGGGCAACGCATCAAGTCCAAAAAGAATTATTTGGCCTGCTGCATCGGTAAATGCACGTTCTCTATCATTGATAATATTGATTTTAATATTAGCGATATTCATCGTGATCGCAGGATTTTGGCTACTATGTACCCAAGGGGCCGTTGAACACGCCTGGAGTGAACCAAGTCTGTGGACCAAGTCTCTGATATCGACGATCGATGTGCCGCGTGTATCAAGCTCGCCTCCTTTGGGTTGTTGAGGTAGAGAAAGTGCTGGAATGCGAGTACTGGCTACCACAGGCTGCGGCAGACAGCATTAGTTTCCACCAACAAAGCGATACCATCATCAATGATATCAATCCAGAGCTCTGGAGATACAGTACACGAGCTATCAACCCCTATGCACAAGGTTGCTAGCTGCAGCTGATCTTTGGTGGCTATGTGTATGTAGGCATTGAACCGATCTCTCGTCATGGCGCGCGCCCTCGTTTGATCGAAACGAGTACCTAAGGGGGTAATTGGCAACTACTACGGCAGAATCGATCGATATCGATCAAAATGTTCGTAGTAGTAGCTCTGGAGGATCGTCGATCAACTTGCAATGAATTCAGCAACTGCTTTGTCCAGAGTGTGAGACATTGCCTGAAGTTCTAATTCGAACTAGTAACACAGGCCTTTAGATTTGGACTCGCACTCACGCTAACTAGAACGGGTCTCATGTGTAAAAGGCCTGATTAGAGATTGCATAGTAGTTCTTAATTAGGTAGGCAATTGGCTTGAATTAGAAAATTAAGGGGAAGTCACCGAGGGATTTGGACAATCACCTCGGGACGTCTGCTTTGATGAGAGGCTCCGGCCGGGATGGTAGTGTACTCAAGAGAGCCTAGGCTATGTAATCGAATAAAGGAAGCTAGCTTGTTAACTAGTCATATTGATCGAAGATCAATGATTGTAGAAGACCAAGAGACAGCCACATTTTTAGTACATACTGTAGCTACATAGTACATACGCCTTGGCTGAGTTTCAGTATACGTAGCTACACCACATTGATGGCGCAGGGCGTGCGAATCTAGATCTTGGTAGGGCTGTCCAGGCAACCAGGGGGATCATCAATTTAATATCGCTCTGGCCACCCCGCAAGGCAAATGTGCATCTTCTATGGCATCAATATTCTTAGTGCACCATGTATGGAGTGAATATTCCAAGTGTCCAAATTGCAATGATCTCCAGAGCCCGAGTCTCCAGAAATAAACTCTAAAATCCTCCACTCTGTACAACTTTTTGGTGGATCCTAATTACCTTGAACCTTAGAGGCTCGCGTCGCGTCGACCTCGCGATGGATGTCATGTCATGCCATATGCCCTACGCGCACGTAAATTTGCGCCAAATATAAATCGTGCGTGTTGGTTACGTGTGCTGCTGCTTCTTTGTGAGCTCTAGAGAGTCCTCGTCTTCCACCAGCAACTCCAAGTTGAAGTTTCAACTAATAATAATACACGTCACTCCAAGAATGCAGAAAATTTTGTGCCAAGTTCCAAGTTTTCTACATTCTTGGACCCGAAATTGAAGCAACTGGCCTCACTCATGGGATCGCAGTACTACGTATACTATTGATAACAACATTTGAATAGTTCCATGCATGCTGGCTTTTATGTGCACGCCAGGGGGTGGCGGTTCTTGGGTCTGACTGCCACTAGTGCATTCCACCACCTGGGAGAAGTTTATTTTTGGTAGAAACATTTGCTAGGCACCGCCGTTGAGCCAAAACGCACACACATTTTGAAGCTTCATCACTTGGAAGTAGTAAACCGTCTGGAAACTGTCATGCATGAAGCCCGGTCCCATCTCTATGTATGCAGAGATCCAACGAACTTTGGCTTCATATTTGGTATTACCCTTACACAGCGCTAGGAGAAGACCTAAAAACTCAAATCTTGAATCTCGCAGATATCAATATTAAGGAACGTTGCCTTAAATTTTCTGCTGCTGGGCTTCTACCGACTACATACGCGCGTGTGTTACAGCTTACAGATTCACCCAAACGTGAAATAGGAGATTGATCGTATTATTAAAATTAAATTTTTTTAAAATCTGATCAAGGCTGTGAATGTAGCTTCGATCTCAAGATCAGCGGTGTTACAACGGAGTGGAGTATAGCAGCTAGAGTAGTATACTGGCATTGGTCACACGATAAATCTGGAGATAGATACTCCGTAGGTAAATGAGTGTTACAACATTAATACTACATACATGTATGGTAATAGTGAGTAGAGAGAAATAAGTAGAAAGGTCAAGGAACCATGCAGCATTCACCCAGCACTTGAGGTAGAAACTCATTTTATAAAGTAAATAGAAAGAAAGAAAAATCCATACTTTTCATTTCATGCTCATATGTCTTTATAGAGATTTCATCTAACTTTTTTAGCTCCTTCAAGTTCAAAAGCCGTCATAGAGAGAGATCTCGTTATCTATTCAACTTCTTTTTTTTTTCGCCTAAAAGACAAATCAACCTTCTACTAGTACTTCCGAAGTCACAAAATCAATTTATGCTTAAAGTCAGTTGACCTGTAATACTTGTACTACAAAAAAAAGCATTGTTTGATCAAACCATGTATACAAGATAAATACGTGTATATATCTCGGGATCTGATTATTGCACTGCTTTGAAATTACAAAGGCCGTCCTTAGTGATGTTAAGATTCTAGACATTCAATAGAGCACGGTTCTTGTGGACGGTCTTCAAAAAATCTTAATACGTGATAAGATTTTATTTTTTGTAATCTCTCAAGATTTAACATCTTTGCACCTTTTATAGTCACAAGTTTAATCGTATTGACATGTGCATAGTTCCTAGTTTTTATGGCTTGTGTTAAAGTTCCTAACGCGCTTCTACGCGCCTGTTTAATTGGCTTGAGATAGATCTCCCACGACGAGTTGTTATTAAGATAAAAAGTCAGCTATTTCTTTAATGCGTATATTGGATAGCTTGTATCGTTTCTTGTTTGAAAGCTTTGGGGTTTGAATTCAACTGCGTAATTCGCAAGTACACATTCGTGTAGTACACGCACAGTTCACTGGACAAGATATCAAGAGGCATTCATGTTCACGTATTATGGGTAATACATGGCCACTTGTAATCATGATGATGGCCAAGTTAGTAAACACCACCGGAATGCAATGCTCCTTCTAGTATCGTTACCATTATAATATCATGTGCTGGTTAAACTCGTTGTATTTTGTGGAGGATATAAGTTCTGCCTTGGAAAAGTATATCCAACAAGAGTTTGAATGTCACAAGTGTTTCATGACCCATAATGGTGCACGGAAATTGACACATGGCCAACACTCTACATAGAATAAATAAGTAAGATGCAATTTTATATAGTCTAATTTTCAAGCGAGACAGAGTAAACTATGTGACAGATTCCAAGTATTTGGAAGTAATACGCTCGCCGATAACGCTGGTGAAATATTACTGTCTATGACCCAGAACTATTGTCTGGCGTGCTGGATTATCGCAGTGCGCTATGTTGAACTCAATTATTTATTCCCGTAACAGTTCTTCGCTTCTTTTGTTATACGTGTTTAGGTGTAATCCTCCTATCAAATAATCTCAGTGTCAATACAAAGACCTGGTGGCAAAAAACAGAAACACCATGAAAACTTGTAGCATTGAATGCGAAGAGATATTCAGGAACAGCATTTAAATTGGAATCTAGTATGCGGCCATTACCAGATCTGAGTACCGTTACTCTTTGGCGTTATAACTAGCTATAGTACGTTGGGATGTAATGCGCAGATGAGTCGCCACGCACAGCTGTCTGAGTCAAGATTAAGGCCTTTGCGAACGGCTCCATACTAACTCAGAATCTCGGGATCTCAGATCTGGCATCGCACAGGCTCATGTTCTGGTTTCTGTCTAGTACAGCGACCCGTACTAGTTGCATTGATAGTATCTCCACTGGCAGCGGCGAGCGTGAAGGGCGCCATAGATTTCAGGCTTAGTAGCTGCCATGGATGAGGTCCCATGACCTTGTCCTGGTCTCCCTACTTCACAGGTCATAAGTGGCAAATGACATAAGCAGTGTCTGATATTTCAATCACAAGACAATTGTGGTGTAGCCAGCCACTCTAAAAGATTCCTCCCAACGGGGGATTCATAAACGCGCGCTTCTGGCCCTTTTTTTATTTTTATTTCTTGATTACGGAAAGCGATTTCTTGAAATTCATATATTCACAACTTCACACCACCGCTTGATATGACACGCTTAAGCCCATCGCCTGTATCAATAAGTATACATGAGTATAGTGCAGGGCCAACTGAAACTATCTTTGAGTATCTGGCAAGCCGCGGAAGAAATAGGCTTCTAGAGGCTACAATAAGATCCAACAAGGTTACAAATGCGACAGAACCCAAGACACCAAAACCCCGGCGCGCCACTGCATCAAAAACATTAGTTATCGATACTTTACACATAATTTCACCACGGCAGGATTCAAGGACAGCATCAATAGCAACTGCCGAGAACGACAAATCGATCATTTCAGCAACTCCTAGTATAACGAGTCCCAGGCCAACAATTTTAAAGGGAGCTTTGAAAAGACATTGCAAAAGCAGTAATGAAACATCTAAGCATGTACGATTTGATTCAGCATGCTTGCTACAGTCAAGATTAGTGAAGGAGAAGCTCGAAGACGGCCCGGATGCCTGTGACGACGGTGACACCGACATAGAAGACGAACTAGGCGACGAATGTGGACAAAATGACCATCAAGAAGACACAGAAAATAATACCTCCGAAGCCTGCGAACTTGACCCGCAAAGTAGTGTTGACTCCTATCCAGAAGACGACGAAGAAGAAGAAGATGTCGAATCTGAAGACGACATAGCACAAATCAATAAGCGCAAAAATATCTTACTCCTTTGCCCCAAGCCAACAGACTCTTTTCATGAGCTTATTCATCAGACAGCAGTTAATGCTCCAAGCTTTCGAGTCTCTGACACCGCTTTCCCTCCAGCCATGACACGCCGCTCTGTTGTCATGAAATATCTCGAAGGTCTCAATTTCAACAACCTACATCATCAAATTCACGAAAGCGAGCTCAAGCGGGCACACCCGCACCAAATTTTTGGGCCGAAAGAGCCTTCCAAGAAGAAAAGATGTCTAGCTGCGAAACGGAAAGTCCAAAAGCAAGCACTGTAGTTTGCTTTGGGCCGCTTCGTAAAGTTTCGGCGGCGGACTATATTATTGACTCTTTTGGCACATCATGCTTCCCTTATTTTATTCACTCTAGGGTATTCTCACAGCCCCTGCAGGTTACACCTTGTAACCTTGACCCCATTCCCCGTCCACGCTTGCACACGCCTTGCTTACTGGGATGCGACGGTTTAACGATTTGTTTTATTTGTTATTTGATACACAGTTGACTTAATACTTGTTTTGTTTGTTTAGTTTTAGGAGTTTTGTGCTTTACTTTTCTTAATATAAGATAAACATTATTTATCTACATGAAGTTTGTGAAAAGAGTGGTAACAGAGTGGTTTATGTTAGCCTTTTTGCTGGCTTATCATCATGACTCCCAATTCTCATCTATCCTTTCGATTGGCAGACATACACCTTTTTTCTTTCCGACAGGATATATCAGTCTTACTTGTAACGAAAGCTCACTTGAGGCTTATTAGTAGTTTTCTAGCCTAAAAATGTATTTGAATAAAAGTCTTTCTATTAGGTTTGTTCATATCTCATGTCTCCAGTCAATTTACAAGCGGCTAATGACCTGCTCAGCAAAGTGCTGGGTGGAAGCAGTTCCCTTCAAGTCACCGGTACGGTTCTCCTTGCCGGAGGCAATGGTCTCCAGAACGGCATTCTCGATTCTGGCGGCGTCCTCCTTGAGACCCATGTGTCTCAGCATCATGACGGAGGAGAGCAGAAGGGCAGTGGGGTTAGCAAGACCCTTGCCGGCAATATCGGGGGCGGAACCGTGGACAGCCTCAAAGATAGAGACCTCGTCACCCATGTTACCAGAGGGGGTAAGACCAAGACCACCAATGAGGCCGGAGGAAAGGTCAGAGAGAATGTCACCGTACAGGTTGGGCATGACCATGACGTACTCCTGGTAAGGAGCAGGGTCGGTGACCAGTCTAAGGCAGGTGGAGTCAATGAGCTCAGACTCAAGAGTGATCTCGGGGTACTCCTTGGCAAGGTCCTGGGCGGTGCTAAGGAAAAGACCATCAGAGACCTTCATGATAGAAGCCTTGTGGACGGCAAGAACCTTGGTCTTGCCAATGGAGCGGGCGTACTCGAAAGCGTATCTGAGAACACGCTCAGAAGCCTGCTTGGTGATAAGCTTGATGGACTGGACGACACCAGGGACAACAACGTGCTCGATACCGGAGTACTCACCCTCGGTGTTCTCACGAATGAGGACGGTGTCGACACCGTCGTAGGGGGTCTTGTAACCAACAATAGACTTGCAAGGACGGACGTTGGCGAAGAGGTTGAAGGTTCTTCTAAGGGTCAGGTTGAGGGAAACATGTCCCTTACCGATAGGGGTAGCAAGAGGACCCTTAAGGGCGACAAGGTTCTTGCGGACAGAGTTGACAGCAGCCTCAGGAATGGTAGTCTTGCCATCGACAAGGATGGGGGTGACATCAACAGGCTCCCACTCAATAGGAACCTTGGCAGCCTTGTAAATGTCCTTGACAGCCTGGGAAATCTCGATACCAATACCGTCTCCCTCGATCAAAGTCACGGTGTAGTTGCCCTGGGGAGATGTTAGAAACAGAACTAAATTTTCGGAAAAACACCGGAAAAACATACATTCGAGTTCTTCTTACCGTTGAAAGAGGCAACGGAAGTAGCGTAGGTTCTCTATTTCAAAAGTTAGTGAATAAGTCTTTAAAGATGGTCTCGTTGTGATGGTCTTTCGTCAATCGGTGCAAATCCCAGTTTTAAAATTATCATGAGCGTCATGGTCCTTGTAGCCAGTGCCAAAGGCTTGTCCGAATATCGGATTTGCATTTTGGGATTTTTTTTTTTTTTTTGGTTGGCATCCGCGCGGAATGGCGGCAGCGGCAGAAAAGAAAAAAAAAAAAACTTGCGGCGAATAATATATTGGCATCGTGGATTGATCTGAGGTCTTTTTTTAAAAACTGCCTTAGTGAGATTCCGGTAGGCTTAGAACCATGATTGCGAAGAAGCGGAGTTGTTATCGAAGGGAGGGTTGCAGAGGTTGATTGTGAAAAATTCACCAATGTGAGCTAAAATGTCGGGGAAGGACATACCTGAGCACGCAGAAGAGGGGTGGCGGAGCGGAAGAGGGATCTGGCGGAGAGCATTGCGAATATCTGTGGATTCTATGCGATTGTCGATGACAAGGTATCGAGATATAAACAGAGGATGAGAGAAAGAAGGAAAGAAAAGGAACCGAGAAAAAAGGAAGAAAAGAACAGTAATATACAAACAAGAAAAATAGGCAAAAACACAGTGGTTAGGGTCCACACGGTATATAATCCGTCCAAAGCCGACTAGGACTTTTTATGCCTCTCGCCGGGCTGTGGAGGGGCTGCTCTCGTCGTGGCTGGTCAAGAAATGCCGCGAGCCCTTGAGACAGTACTGCGATACTGGACTTGGCTATAGACAGCGTTGCTTGATAGCGCTGTCAATGTCAAAGATGCTACATAATAGAGAGTCGAGGAACTGCGTGTGTGGAAACAAGAAAACTGAAATATCATTCGTCGAGACACCCACGACCGTTTTTTTCACTCTCTTCCCCTCCCCCTCGTTTTCTCTCGCTTGGATGTGATGGCTTCTGTACTGACCACAGAGACTTGGAGTCAATGGCTCTTCATTACAACTAGTATGAATTCACTCTATTGTCAATTTAGTCAATCTTTTTCATTTAACAGTACTTCGAGTACTGCCTCCTCTCTCTACTCTCAAGTTATGTAAGTTTGGTTGGTTCGAGGTAATTTTTCACATCACAAACGTTCACAGACATCATCTCCGTAGAACGGAATTATCCAAGCCAGCTATTCTCAGCCGTACGTTATAGAGTCACGTGAATTTATACACCCTAACCCGTGTGTACGCGTGCGACGAAATATGTCGATACTCCCCATTCATGGAGCGTTTACCAGCATCGCGAAACATGACAGACCGAAACGCATATGCCCTGCAGGCTCTGGGACAGCCTGTGTACGACGCCGTCAAGGATGTACGTATAACATATGCGTCAATTTCTACTGCTAACCTGATAGGCCAAAGTTCTCATGGTAGGAGCTGGTGGAATAGGATGTGAGTTGCTCAAGAACCTCGTCCTTCTTGGTATGAAAGAGATCCATCTGGTAAGCACGCGTATCTTTTATTGTCCACCCATTTTTATTAACATTAAAGGTTGACCTTGATACCATTGATTTGAGCAACCTCAACCGGCAATTCTTGTTTAGACAAAAGCACATCAAACAGGCAAAGTCTACAGTGGCCGCCGAGACAGCATCCAAGTTCAACCCAAATGTTAAGCTCGTCCCTCATTTTGCTAATATCATGGACACAACTCAATTTCCACTCAAGTGGTTTCAATCTTTTGACATCGTATACAATGCACTTGACAACAGAGACGCAAGAACCTATGTCAACAAAATGTGTCTAACTGCAAACGTGCCCTTGATTGAAACTGGTACGTCAGGATTTAGAGGCCAGACCCAAGCGATTGTTGGCGGGTTGACGGAGTGCTTTGAGTGCAATCCAAAGCCGACACCCAAGTCGTTTGCAGTTTGCACCATTCGATCAACACCATCACAACCGATCCATTGCATTGTCTGGGCCAAAAGTTATCTTTTTTCGCAACTGTTTGATGGCGAACAAGAAGAAGCAGTTCCCGATGCACAAGAGGCCAACGAAAACGCTGAAGAATTACAAAAGCTACAGAAAGAAGCAAATGAGCTGAGAGAAATTAGAGAGTCGATTTCGAGCCCCAAGTTTGCAGAGAAATTCTTTGCCAAGTGCTTTTCATACGATATTGAGCGATTGGCTAGTATTGACACAATGTGGATGACTAGAACGAAGCCCGTTCCTTTGAATTTCCAGGACTTGATGAAGGAAGCGACGAAGGACGGCGATCTCAAGAGTTTGGCTGCCAGCGCTCTGAAGAAAGACCAAGCGATTTGGACTATTCCTGAAACGTTCGCGGTGTTGATAGACTCGACAGAGCGCCTACAAGCTAGATACAATCCGGATGCACCAATTTCGTTTGATAAAGATGATGAAGATACCCTTGACTTTGTGGCCGCTGCTTCAATTCTTAGGTCTCAAATCTTCTCTATTGAGCTCAAATCAAAGTTTGAAATCAAGCAAATGGCTGGAAATATCATTCCTGCTATCGCCACTACCAATGCCATCATTGCTGGACTCTGCGTCTTGCAATCTTTCAAAGTGCTGAAAGCCCTGAAAGATGATAAGCTGAAAGATGCAATTCAAGACCTTCCCACTGTGTTTTTGTCGCGCGAGCCAACTCATCTCATATCTATCATGCGCGCTCCGGCTCCTTACCCAGACTGTGTTGCGTGCTCCGTGACACGCGTGGTTCTAGAGGTGGATCCTTCAGTAACCACGGTGCGTCATCTGGTAAACGATCTGATCCAGGAGAATTGGGCTTACAGTGACGAGTTCTCACTGTTTACTTCGGGTCTTATTTATGACCTTGACTTTGATGATAACCTTGACCGCACGCTTTTAGATTTAGGTTTACACAGTGAAAGCTTTGTGACCGTTATGGATGAGAGCGACGAGCCACGTGCAAATATCGAGCTTTACATTCAGGCTCCCTCTGAACCTCAAGCAGAAAAAGATATCCCAGCCGTGCTAGCTTCCGTTCCTAAACCTGACTTCAAGGTCAAGTGCGTTGCACCTGATCAGGAGAACTCTGACGGTAACGATAGTGACCTTGAAGCAGTCGAGGAGAATGTAGAAATGACGCCTGGCACTAAGCGCAAAGCCGAAAGTCTGAATGGCGTATCGACGAAAAAAGCTAAAATTGACGACACAATTGAAATTGTGGATTTAGAAGGTGACGACGAAGTGATTGAGATTGATTAAGCATGATATGAAAGTATCTTAGAGTAAGAAGTAACATATTTTTGCAAATAACTAGGCTTAGTTTGTAAGGAAATTCAAATACTGTATTTATTGATTGGGGACTTGCATTCAACTTCCTGTGGCAATAGCTAGTCTTATAAGGACCATGATGATGATAAACCTGTTTATTGTACTCGAATAAAACCTTGAGTAGCATCGAGTATTTCGTTACCATGACCAGGACTCTACGTTTTTTTTTTTCAACGGGGAGCCATATATAGGGCATTACATGTATAAAGAGGAAAAGATTGAGCTGGAGGCCCAGTGAAACACACTTATCCAATGGACCACTGTATTCTTCCTCGCACCACTAGTATACTGCTTTAGCCAGCCCAGCTGTCAGAGAATCTTTATGGGAACGCTTTGAGCTAAGCGCATGCTTTAAAAAAAATACTGGAGTCTCTCCTGAATAGTGTTGAGAAATAGCACACACAAAGAATCAATTCTACAAAAACTTGAAAGTGTGATATTTCTGAATAAGGCCATATGCTTTCTAAAATATTAAACGTAAATAGCTTAAGCTTCGTTATTTTGTTTTCACTTATTCATATTCGAAACCAGCATTGACTGACTTCAATTGATGTTCACAGCCTGCACGACGAGATTAGGTGTTACATAGACGCGAATATCAGTGGATCTCAACAAGTATCTATCGAATTAATCGGTTTTGCTAATGATATCAAACCCCATATAGAGCTCTAAATTATAAACAAGCACAACCAGCATCTTTTTGAGAATCCATGTATCATTAACTGCATGTAAGGATATCATATGCTCCCCACAATTTGAACCTCAGGCTTGAATGCTGATTTCGAAAAAAAAAGTAATTTGAGTACCTCTCTTCAATTCTTGTTAGGGTTGAGCCCTAATGACTGCTTATAGTTTCTGCCAAATTTAGAAATAATACTTGGTCACTGGGGTTTGTGTTTCTGATCTTAATAATACTTTGGTGCAATGATTGGTAATCACACAATTTTGCACTCAAATTTCATTTTGCATTCAACCCTTGACCTGGCATGACTTGCTTAGATAATCATAGTAGAGCCTTCTAGGTGCCCTACTGATGCAGTAGCAAGCTGGAATTTTCATACACGCAAAAAAATTTTCCTCTTCCTTCCGCCTTTCTCTCTTTTCTCACATCTTAGGCTCTGTTCGACAACAAACCAAAAAGTCATCACACACCAAGATGCAGATTTTCGTCAAGACCCTGACCGGAAAGAGTACGTAGATCAACCCAGAAGCGAAGAAAGATTGGTGATTTCATGTTACTAACGTTATTCTAGCCATCACCCTTGAGGTTGAGTCTTCCGACACCATCGACAATGTCAAGTCCAAGATCCAGGACAAGGAGGGAATTCCCCCAGACCAACAGCGCCTCATTTTTGCCGGCAAGCAGCTTGAGGACGGACGCACTCTTTCCGACTACAACATCCAGAAGGAGTCCACTCTCCACTTGGTCCTGCGTCTCCGTGGTGGAATCATTGAGCCCTCCCTGAAGGCTCTTGCTTCCAAGTACAACTGCGAGAAGTCTATCTGCCGTGTTTGCTACGCCCGTCTTCCTCCTCGTGCCACCAACTGCAGAAAGAGAAAGTGCGGCCACTCCAACCAGCTTAGACCCAAGAAGAAGCTTAAATAAACGATTTCGCTTCGACTATGGGTTTCATTTATTACTACTTGTGGTTTGTTTTTCATATGGTATAATGATGGAACAATGAAAATAAAATGAAAAGAAAGAAACATATTGGCGTAGGGTTAGAAGGTTGATTCGCTGATCTATACGATCCGTTTCTGTGTATTACTTGTTTTTAAATGATTGAAGTTTGAATTCTCGCTTCATGTAGCTAGTTGGTCCTTTGGTGTTTAGCAATGCTAGCTAACTAGCTAATGGAGCTGAGTTCAATGAGATGAACATGTTAGTCGAACCCCACATTTTGAACATGATGTGAGTGGTTGACGACCTACGCTGTATTCAAGACTTTCGAGCTACGCATACTTATTGACAAGATATCCCGATAAATAAAAGCTGAGGAGAAACTTTTCGCAATCCGTCTTAAATAAACACATTGATCTGATTTGTGAATAATATCCGACTAGAGAAGAATTGACAATCTAGTGATGAAAGCTATTTGCGGCAGTAAACTGAATGGGTATCCTGGCTGGCTGCTAACGTCTATAGAGTACGTAAACCGCAGTTGACATATAACAAATAATAATAATCAAGAGTAATGTGTACAACACAAGTTGCTTCCATAAAAAAGTGTCAAAACTGATACAATAAAAATACATAGTAATACAACACATCAATTTCTTCATCACCTTGCATTGACTTTTGAAAAAATCTGCTTCTATGGCCTAAGAAGGGTGTTTTTGACTATACTCTACTCCATGTTCGCACTTTGTTTATTTGACGCCAAGAAATTAGGGCTAGCTGATCTTACAAATTAGTTGGGAGCAAAAAAAATGTCTGAAATTAAAGAAAAAATAGAGACGATGATAGCAGCCTCCTTTTCACCAATATGACTTCATTTTCAACAAAATTTTGAAAGTTGAAATACTTGAAAAAAAGAGGGTACTTATACGAGGAAAAAAGCTTGGACGACGCCGGAATTGAACCGGAGACCTCTCACATGCTAAGCGAGTGTGATAACCAACTACACCAGACGCCCAAATTCTTGAAAATTAATATTTACTGTTCTTCAGAGTGCCATTGTTTGTAGAAAATTTATATCTTTGGACTTTTGCCGCCAAAAGAGTCAGGGCAGTCAAATAATGTTATCACGTCTTTAAATATAGTTTAAAGGTGTGGTATATTAAGGCAAATAGGGTACAACCAACTCAATTCTCAATGGTGCAAAATACCTCTTACGAATAATCTTAAGTGCGGTGTGAACAACTTCCGTCGAAGTGATAGAGACGGAGGCTGCTATGCTATCTACTGAATTGAGGTTTTAATTTGGCGATGATAAAGTCCAGGCGGTCATGATGCTGTCTGCGTAAAAGTAACCCGTAGAGGGTTGATTGGCGCAAAGGAAAAGAAATCACCAATCTTTACCAAAAGACGGTATTTACAAGACGAAAACGTTTCCGAAGAGCTTGATATATCACCAAACATAGCGTTTTGGATATGCCGGATTGAACTGCATGAGTACCACGAACGGTTGCAAAACCACTGAAAGAAGGAAGGAGGAAAAAGGTAAAGGAGTCAAGTTACTCTCAAATGAGAGAAAGCAGCTTTACGATGGTAAAACTTGTGGAAACACAAATGGTACCGGTCTATTATACCTGGAGTCAAATGTGCTCTCGAGGTCCTGAGATCTGTCACCAAACACATTTTAAGGGACCAACTTCGCGGCATCCGGAGCATCATCACCAAGTTTAGGACTAGCCATGGGCTAACAGGCAAAAGGTATGAGAGACTCAGCAAACCGACAAACCCGTACGACTGTAAATACAAGGTACAGGAAATAAGGCGCCATACTGAGTCTTATGTATAGTGAGCAAAAGCAACACTGGGCTTAAATTTCGCCGGCACTGGACCTCTCAGTTCTACTAAACATCAAAGAGGTTGTAAACAATTACCAGCTTTTGGAAATCCAGGGAAGAAAGTCTTTTACACCACCAGTGTTGAACTTCTCCAAGATGTTGAAAATATCTATGTAAATTCTGCCATCTGTCATTTTTTTTTTCTCTTTGGGGCTTTGTTTATACAGAAGTTTTTCAGTTCTTTCAACACAGTCATGAAGTGTGCTGAGTCTGGCATTTTACTTTATTTTTGTTATTATTTTATGTGAAAGAATGATGATAATGATAGACCTGTTTTTTGCCCCATTTAAACAGAGTTGTTAGAGGTTCAATACCCACAATATACAGACATAAAATTTTTATTATTATTATTATTATTTGTTATATGTCAACTGCGGTTTACGTACTCTATAGACGTTAGCAGCCAGCCAGGATACCCGGGGGACCCGAGTCCATTAGCGGTGGTGCTGATTGTCTAAATGGCCTAGACTGTCTAGACGACATTTCCCCTCGAACCGGTTCATCAAAGGATCGCTCTGGGATCGGTGGGCGT